>JAUZSZ010000130.1:197218-211322 GCA_034780575.1 Labeobarbus marequensis
AAATGAATACATTACATACTCGCTCAATGAAGTAAGAACTCCATTATCAATCAATGGAAAAACAGCTGCACACCTGCACATAGTAGAAACAAATTGCCTTTTTACAAGTCTCCACTATTAATAGCCGAATTTATAATTTGACAATGTTAAATGATTTCATTCTGTCTGTTGACCTCATTGAAAGAAAATGCAGCTAGTAAAAGACATTATTAAATATATTGCATCAAACTAAATTGAGCTGGACATTTATTTATACTCCAAGCATGATATATATTAGCAAAACTGAGAAAGTGTATCTCCAACTACTATCAATTCACCCCGCAGGCATGTCACTTCCTCTCTTTTTCAACTTGTTCTAATCTCAGATAATCATCGCTAACATGAGTGGCTTTCTTTTAGTGGGGGAAGAAAAAAACAGGCTGGAATAAGAGAAAGATTCTGCCAAGTAAGAAAAGTAGCGGAAAAAAAAAGAAAACTGGAAGATAATTTTACAATATTGTCACTTTCAGTTGTCAAAGTACAAGAGATCCGACAAGAGGAGATTGACAATTATGTGCCACGTAGAGAAAAGTGACAGACATACGGGTGGAAGTTCTTAGATAATGCAGGAAAAACAGCGTTGAGACAAGCAGATGTGGGGAGGGAGTCGGTCTCTTAGGATTATATTTAAACATAACAAAGAAAGAAGTGATATTGATGCAGAGGAAACGGAGAAAATTTCAATACAGTGTCAGCCAGGAATAGGTTGGTTAGATCAGGCTGGCAGCTTAAAATTTCTAGGCCGTTTCAAAGGTGTTGGGACTCCTATCTTGGCCATTATGCGGTCTGTCTCGTATCACGTAGGACTTGATTACCTGTCTGTCATGAGCGTGTTACAATTCAGTCTTCCAATTCTGACAAATAACTCAATTTCTTGTACACTCAGAATGGCAAAAACCATTTTGTGCCATTTGGTTGAGTATTACGCTATGAGAACACAAAGCAATGTCAGAATCAACTTTCCTTCAGTGCGGCAGCCAAGCTATTGCAGCATTTGACACTTTACTGAATGAAGTTATGCTTACATTTTTTGAGCCGTTGTAACATTGCGGTTTTTGAAGCAAGACCTTTAAAACCTTATATCAGGAAAAAACCCACTGCATCAGATAAAACAGCCATGAAAAAACACAACAGAACAAAATGGGAAGCACAATGTGAATTATTCTGAGAATAACACAGTGAAGATATGGGAAGTTTCAAGGTGATCCAGTGCAATGTTGTCTATAGCTTGGCAACTGCAGAAGGATGAATGTGGAATAATGGATTTATGATTATGGTTATAAAATAAGTCATTAGCTAATTATTGCAATTAATAGCCTGTTATTTTGGTTTTAGTCAATTTAGTGATTTATTCAAAGCAAATCTCCACTCAAATCAGACATTTTGTAATTCAGCAGAAATAACTCTGCTGTACGTAGACATAGAGACAGATATAAATAGTGAATGGTGTGAAGCACAGAGTTGAGTGACTGCCTAGAATGAGCTACATTTTATTATTTTTTAAATATATATTTTTATATATCAGAGCATCTGTTTTGTATCACTTCAAGATCACTCTGTTACCACTCCATCATGAGCACAACACGATAACAGCCCATAATGCAACTGCATGACAACAAGAATTCATTATGTGTTAAACAGTGCAAATAGCAATCAGAATGAAAGACATATGGAATTTGTGAAATACTAATGAAAACACAAATCACAGACACAGAAAGTGAACATGACTGCAGCATTTAAAAAATTAAAAACATTAAATATATATTTAACATATATATAAATATACATAGTCACACCACATAAACTAAATCACACCATTACTACTAATACTACTACTAATAACAATAATATTTAATTTTTTAGCACATTCCCAAAACCCAAGGTCACTTTACAAAGTTAGATTTATTTTATTTTATAAAATAAAATAAAATTACAGTTTACAGACCAATAGCTGAATGGTAAGTTTTATTCAGATATAATGTGTTTTTAACAGACACATTGAAAAAAATAACCATGATTATACATAACTGCTAAACAGCAAACTCAAGGCAAGGTAATCGGGAAGCAACAAAAAAAAAAAGCAGGAGGGGATTTTGAGTGAAACAAAGATATTTGAATGATTTGTTGAGGCAGACCTGTTTAAGAGGTCAGAATAAGATGGTAAAAATAGATACAAGGAAAATAGACCATCAAAAAAGGTGATTTTGAAAGTCCTGTGGATTTGTGAAGGTGGATTGGATTGAGTGTTAACTGAGTAATTTCATCACTATCCTACTAGAATCACTGTGAGAAAACAGCTTAAGACAGATAAAACAGAAATGATAGATCTCAACAGATAAGACAGAAGACATCTTTTGACACTGCACAGAAAATTACACCATGCCTAGTACATCACCAGCCTGTCCAAAATCAGTAAAACATGAGCTCTCTTTCTTGAGGCTACATTAATTTGACCAGATCTGACTTTGCTAGGTTAGATCGGTTATTACATTTCGGCAGGAACACGTGCGAGCCTCAGAGGGACTCTTGAACTTTCTTGCCTGTGTGAAGGTTTGTGAAAGCATAGGGTTTAATGATCCATGAGCATCGGATGCAGGTTTCTGGGTGTGGGGCATTGAAATGATGGATTGATCTGGATATTTACTCATTCAAGCTGCTGAAACGTGCCGGTTCATGCGGCGGTGAAAGAGAGAAATGCATTTGTCCCTCTGCCACGTCTTCACCTATTTCTAAACCATCTCTCCAGCTCAAGACAGAAGACTCGATCTGTGCCATGCTGCCTAACCACAAATACACGGCCTAATAAAACTGCAGCAACCACTTGGTGTAAAACTCCCTGGAGATATGCTGAACTCATCTCTGAAAGTTTTACTTCGTAATGCCTCTAATCTTCCTCCATTTACTGGACGCCATACACCGTAGGTACCTGAGCTCGTTGCATTAAGCAGAACAATTTTCTCTTTAATGGAACATGATGAACCATGGGAAGAATGGACAAAGAAACCAAATGCACTCCTCTTTGCAGTGAGAAAAAAAAAAGACAAAAATGAACAATGTGAACTGCATGGAAGGAAAATAATGGATTTTGTTCATAAAGACATTTAGATAAATGCTGCAGATAAGCTGCACGGTAAGACAAATATGTAAAAATGTTAAGTGACCAGTGCAATGAATAGAATAAGAGAGAAACACACATGCATAGCTATGAAAATGAGCACATGGAAGGAAATGGAGCTAGTTGTCACTTTATATACTGTGAGTACTTTTAGAGTAGAGTTTTTAAAGGAATAGTTCACCCCCAAAAAATGTATTCCGTCATCACTTACCCACCTTCATGGCACTGCAAATCTTTTGTAGAACACAAAAGAAGATATTTTGAAAAATGTTTGTTTGTCCATACAATGTAATGGTAACCACTGTTTGGTTACTAGCATTCTTCAAAGTTTCTTCTTAATTGGTGTTCAAAAGAAAAGAAGTCAGGTGAGTACAGAATTTTCATTTTTGGGTCAAATATGCCTTTTAAGTCAGTTTTTTTTTTTTTTGTAAAGACATAAACCTTAAAAGAATTGGGTATGGAAACAAGCCATTAAATAGGCCTGGTATTTTTAAGCAAATTTTTAACTGTCAACAGTGAATGAAAAGGTAAAAACGAAATTCATGAAAAAAGGTTATATACAGAAATATCAAACAGTTGCAGAAATTTTTATTAATAAGCTAAGTGGAATGACAACATCTAAAACTCATGTAACAAGTTGCCCTGATCTGATATCTAAATATCACTTGTCTAGGAGCAGAGTTCAATCTTTCGGTGAAAATGCAGTGATTTTATAGTTATTCTTTTGCCTGAATCTGTATTAGTGTGGTTTAAATGTGTCTACTCCTTTACACAACATCTGAAGCAAAAAATATGATACTTTTTGTACTTCCTTTGGAGCATAAAATTCACAAAATTACTCTAATCTGAGGCCACTTTGTACAGGCAAACCACTGCTAGAAATACCAGAAAGTGTGTAATTGGACTTTTGACTCAAAACCTTACAGTTACTTGAGCCCTTATAAAAATTGTACCATATGAAAACATTCTCTGGCATCTCTACTATATACTGCTCTTGTTTTATATAAAAGTTAATTACTGTAGACTGACCCTAACTGAAAGCCTAATCCTACACCTAAAAGAAAACATTTTGCATGTTTACAACATGTTTTTCCAATTGAGGACATGCCCAGACACCCCAAAAGGAACGTTCTGTAAGATTATCCAACTTCTGGGGACAATTTTGTCCCCTAAGTTTATCTAAGTAACCTACACACACGTAAACATGTGGAGCTCAAGGGCTCAAGGTCAAAGATCAATGATTACTGTGATGATAAACTAGCTTTATTTAGACTCTGAATCAATATCAATCAGATACAAACTGTTCAATTTACACAGCCATAAATCTCTGTCATATCTTCTTTCACATTCACTTTCGATTAACTCTCAGGCCTGCCCCACAGTAAAACAAACTATGATACAAGAGCCATGAGACTCAGTTAGTTTTTGTCCCATGAGAAATGCAATTGCAAGTGCAGAGGGATACAAATAACTCTTCTGAAATCTAATTTTTCCATCCCCAAAAACACCATGTGGGCGGAGCCTGACAGACATCGCAAGGGGAGACTCTGGGACAGCCTTTCCTTCCCGCACATGCTTCCAGAATGTTAAACAGGGAGAGAGAAAGACAGTCAGCCTGTTTTTCAGGGTCTCTAAGTTAATGCTGTGCCTCAAACCACCAAGTACAGTCTGTGCAAAGGCAAACAGTAACTTTATAAATAATACATGATGCTTAACAGACCATTAGTTGATGCATATTCAAATAGAAAAAAAAAATATCATGAAACTTTGATTCTTATATTTAAGTAAGTCTTGGGTTGTTAAGATTTTTAATGCTTTGTGAAAGTCTCCCAAGCTCACCAAGCTTGCGTGAATTTGATCAAACCTACAGTAAAAATAGAAATATTGTGAAATATTATTACGGTTTCTTCTATTGTAATACATTTAAAAATGTAATTCATTCCTATGATGGCAAAGCTGAATTTCCAGAAGCCATTACTCTAGTCTTCATTGTCACATGATCCTTCAGGAATCTGATATGCTGAATTGCTACTCAAGAAACATTTCTTATAATTGTAATTTTTTAAAGATTGATAAATTGAGCATTTAAATGTTTATAAACATATTAATAAATGGAAATGTAAAAAGAATGGCATTTATTTAAAATTAAAATCCTGTAACAATATAAGTCTTTATTATGACTTTTGATCAATTTAATGCATATTTTCTGAATAAAAGTGTTAATTTCTTTCAACAAAAAAAATCTTATCGACTATGTACACTAACTGATTTTAAGGGATTATGGTAATGACGTTTTATGAAGGTGAAAAAAGAAATTCATTTAATCAACCTATATTTTGTTTTGTATTTATCATAAAATAGATTATACAGTTATAGACACGAGTGAAAAAATGTAACCAAATAATGGAGCCGCTGTCTGAAGCAAACACATCAAAAAGCAGAAAATGTGTGCAGACACTATTTTTGCCAGTCCAAAAGTGAGGTACTAGTTATTTCAAAAACTAGAATATACAGTTTTGCTCACATATATCAATTTATTTCCTAAAATAGAGGATTTTTCAAAGATGCGATGCTATGAACCTTGCCAACTTTGCCAAATCCAGTATAGTTTAGTTTTCTTCTCAAAAGCTGATACCTTGTAAACACGACTCTGTTTCCAAGTGGACTAATAATAGTTTTTCTCCTACTTCCAAAAGTTGTGCCAAGCCAGCCAAACAAGTTGCCATTTTGAGACATGTTTGTGTGCAATGTGCAACAGAACAGGCCGTGGGTGATTTGTAGGCATGCTGTCTGAACCTGAGACTATTAAATAAACAATTTAGGGATCTAAAATATATGCATCTCTTTGATTATGATTTCCTCAAAGACAACAAGAAAGAACAAGGAAGCTCATCAGCAATTGCAGTTAACACTCAAACTCAACAACAGAATGTTTAAATTCAAATAAGCTAAGTATTTAAAGAAGTGCATGTTAAATGTACTCTGCAAAGATATGACGAAATCATGCTGACTGTATGTTGGATACAAAATGAATCAGAATGGAAGACTGCATGCACTCTCTCAGCAAAACTCGGTGTGCTGTCTGTCCACCCCCAAACAATCCCCTACCTGAAGTCACACAAACTGCACAGTAAGCAGAAGTTGTCAAGGTGAACATACTTCGTGCTTCTAAACTTCCTGTTTGTATGTATGCGCGTTTGGAGGGAACAGCTCGGCACTGTTGGATGGCAGAGAGGGCGGACGCCATTATTCTAACGCGACGTTTAGCTGCCTGTCCCTAATTCCATTTCTGGCCCGGTGTCATTCCAAGACGGAATGTAACCAATTCCCAAGAGCAAATTGAAGAGCCATCAATTGTGCGAGGGCTGCATTGTCGCCTCTGGCACACACCGAGAGGAGGGGGAGCCGCGGGCCGAGGGAGAGGAGATGCAGGTCAGACACTATTCTATACCCTCACAATAAATCTGATTTAATATCCATTGTCCCACCAACCTCAGCGGCGAGACAGAGGCAGGAGGAAACTGGCATAAATAAGAAGTGAAGGAAGCAGAATGGATATTGGTGGCATTGTTGTATTAAATCAGAATAATAAAACCATGCATGCACAAACAGGATTTAATAGAGACGTCCGGCTCGGCGCACGAGGCACTCTCCAGAGACAAGCCCGGCAGAGACACGAGGACGCAGCTGCAGCAGACGTTCTTAATCAAACCGAAATGAGCGGCAGCTCTGGTGTTTAATGAAAGGGCTTGTAACAACAGACCCTGGACCTGGATATTGAGTCAAGTGTTAAGCACCGTCTGTGTCGAACACGCGGGAATCTGAACTGGGGTCTGTGAAATGTCAGAATCTTTTAGTTGAGTCACGAAAGTGGATTATGATAGGACGGTGGATGGTGTGCTGTTCAAACTACTCTTGGCTGGTATTTACATGGTTGTTGGAGGGGGTAATTGGACCCCTGCTCTTTTGACCTTATCCAAAGTCAAACAGAGATTCCAAAAGACTTTAACTGCTTTCCACAATGAAATCAGTTGATCCAAATAATCATATGTCAGAAAGAAAGTCAATATAATGGCAGCAGGACAAAGTACAAGCTCTGGCTGCTTTTACAGACAGGATACCATAGAAGCTTGGTTTTGACATGGGATAAAAATATTTAAAAGATAATTTCAACTTTTTATCTCATAATTCTGATTTTAGTTCTCACAGTTCTGAGAAAAATGTTAGAATTACAAGATATAAATGTGCAAATCTGAGAAGAAAAGTCAAAATTACAAGATATAAAGTTGGAATGTTGAAAAAAAGTTCAAATTGTGAGATTAAAACCTATAATGAATTTTCTATTTATTTATTCTATGGCAGAAAAAAAAATTTGCTAGACGTGAACTCGAGTTTATATTTCCGTGAAGGAAACAAGCTTCAATAAAATAAAATAAAATAAAAAATAAAATATAAAATAAAAATTAACACTTTGCAAAATAATTTTGTTTAAATGAAGTGTCCAAATACTTTTTGGTGCCACTGTACATTTATACATGCAATCAAAGCTTGTTTATACACATTCTATAGGCCTTTGTTGACAAATGTTGAATAAAAATTGGCCTTCTCGCTTTGTAGTGGGAGAATGATTCACCAGGCCACCTGTGGGGTTCATGTAATTACTGTGCTTCCCAACATGGTTCTTCAATCAAACCGAGAGCCACAGATATGCACAGCATGTTTAATTGACAAAGCATGTCTTCAGCAGCTGTAAAGTAGCACCTCTCTATTAGAACAGGTGTGTATGGAGATTGTCTTGTTAGATAACGCCTTCACTTTCTGCCCATGCTATTTGTCTTCTTAGGAGGAGAAAGTCAAGAGCACTCAGCTTTGCAGACTGTCTAAGAGTAGGGAAAAAACAGTGTGATGTTGTGCTGAAGTATTGAGTGAACTGTGTGGCATCCGAGCAGCTACTGTATCTAGCTATACACTAAATTATGTATGCATGCATGAACAGGCACAAACCCATGTGTGCATAATTCTGTAGACAAAAAAAGGTATACTAGAGGAAAAAAAGGCTGAACTGCTGTATATTCACTACAATCTGCAGTTCTGCCTAATGGCATAATTCATCCAATACACAAAACTGTAGTCTAAAAGAAATAAAAGAAATACCAGAGATTGCTCTGATAAAGCTGCACTTAAAACCTACATTTCATTTTGCAGAATGAAAAACACACATGTACGTTTCAATGTCAAAGACGCATCCCGCTGACTTTTCCCCGCTGGAAAACCAGCACAGCTAGTCATTAGCGCACGTTTTGGATGCTGATATCCACTCCAGGCTTCTTAATGATTAAAAATACCTTTGTCAGCCAGCTTCATCACCTTGTGAAACTATAGATGTGCAATTTTTCTTTTAGAAATTAGTTATTTTATTTATCAAAGATGCATTAAATTGATCAAAAGTAAAAGTACACTTTCAGTGTAAAAAAAAAAAAAAAAAAAACTTGTTAAAAGTATATTATATGTCAGTAAAATTGTAAAAAATAAAATAAAATAAAAATAATTAAATATTACACATTTAAACTTTCTATTCAAAGAATTCCGGGGGAAAAAATCCACAAAGACCAACTGTTTTACTGGGCATCACTAATGCTAACTAAAACACCACCACTAACCACTTACCCTAATCCACCACTAAAAATGTATAAAAAAAAAAAAAAACATGTATAGAGAAACTAGTCAACCCACCATAACCAAAACCAGCACAAACCGAACCCTAACAAATACATGCTGGTCTAAGCTAGTCTTTTCAATAATCTTTGCATAAAAGGCACACAATATCACAGAAATGGTTCCTGCAAACCTTGCTGAAGTCAACTGGACATGCTCTCTAACCAATGACCTTTGATCAGACCTGCTGAGGAATAAAGAAATATCAGTCCTCGCTTTTAAGAATCTAAAGAGAAAGAGAAGGACCCCAGAGTGTTTAGACTATCTTTAGTTCTGCAGTGATGATCGTATTATGTGTTGTGTGTGTTTTTAGCTTGCTGAGAGGACAAGGCCCTTGGGAGATTAATGAACCGGGCAGCAATTTCTGGCAGAGGTCACCCGGCCCTCTGCTGCTGTGCATAAGGGCTCTACCACTTGTCAAAACTCAAGTGCAGACGTAGCCACAGAGAGATAACAGAAGCGTTCGGGAGTAAGCATAGTGAAACGACAGTCCACACAAGCTTTTTTTCAGTCAGAGATAAGAGAGGCTTACTTTTCAAGTTTTGGGAAACACAGATATGACTAAGGCCAGAAACATACTCGGCACAACCCTTGTGAAAATTAACCATAGTTTTACTACAACTAAATCTAAAAAAATAAAAGTTAGTTAAACCATGGTAACCACAAAATTAGCCATGGTTTTGCTACACTAACCATCATTTTTACCACAGTATTTGCAGTAAAAATGTGGTTATACAAATAGTAACCAAAAATATGGTTATTACACTTTTCCCATAATAAAACCAGAGTTAATTTTTGTGAGAAAAGTAAACAGCAATGTGTGGTTTAGCATCAATATTACGCGGTAACAAGCTATACAAGTAAAATACAGTTATGCTTAAAGGTGCTTTTTAAGCTATTTCAATTATTTTGCTAACTTCAAAAGCCGGCCCTCTCTTAAAGAAAAACAATTTACAATAAGGTTCCATTTGTTAACATTAACCACATTAGTTAAGAATTAAAAATGAAAATACTAAAATTCTAAAGCAGTTAATAATCTTAGTTAAAGTTAATTTCAACATCAAAAGTCCATATTAATATTATTAATGGACCTGAGCTAATATGAACTAACAATGAACAGTTGCATTCTCATTAGCTAACTTTACAAAGAATTAATACTGTAACAAATGTATTGCTCATTGTTATATTAGTTGGGTTGACTGATTTTCGGTGCTGATATTAAGCATTTTTATGGTTATCGGTCATTTTCAAAACTGATTTGATAAAACAATTTAAAAGCATTTAAAGAAAGTTTTTGTTAGAGCCATTGTTATTCTTAATTTTGACATTAATTTTCATTTTAACACTAGACATAGAGACTTTACAAACTTTACCTATCATGCTGAACAAACTTCATTATACTGTTGCACAACCAGCATAAGTCGACCTGAAAGAGAAAAGTGACTGTGGAAGAAGAGTTAATGCTAACGTCCCTTGTAGCAACGCTAAAAAAGCAACAGCATTTGGAACGCAAAGATGCCTGTAATTGAGCTAGCATAGCTATAAGCATTTGTGTTCATATTCTTGCAGAGAGCATGTTTTGCGCTTTAAGGTGAGTTATATGTTGAGTGAGTACAAAATCTATTCCTTCTGAAGCTATTTTCTGGCACATGAAATGCTTGGATGGCACTATCAAAAAGTTTATTTAGTTATAAACAAGCTAGTTTGCGCCAAAAAATCATTGCTGAACTTGCAATGCTGGAAGAACTGTGTTTCCAGGCACCCTCGAGAGAGTGTCCTTCCTCTACAGCAAGTTTGACTGGAGGGGGAGCAAAAAATACATGAATCACAAACACCTCAGGGTTTTCAATAGCACTTTTTTCTGGACAAAGGGGAGGGAATTCTTAATGACAGGGCTTCCCAGTATGGACTAAAAGGGAAATGTAATTAAAAGAGTGCAGCCTTCTGAGCGAAGACAGTAATTAGAACGAGCGCACGTTACAAGAGAAAGGGCTGATTTCAGGTACAACACCGATTTCCGTCCGGTCTGCTGATGGTGACCTTCATACTTCCCTGTGTCTGTTCACTGAAAGAGCACTGAAAACAGAAGCATGTCGATACTTAGCCCTTCCACTCTGTCTCCCTCCACTACTCTTAATTAGAGCCATTCAAGCAATCAAGGCCTTGATTATGGTCAGAGCTCCAAAGTGTGCACTCATTGATGCCGAATGTGTGCACAACAATACCTGTAGCTGGGGTCCAAAGTAATCCAGGTAATGTGTATAAATGTACACAACATACACTACTGGTCAAATCTCTATATATATTTTTAAGGGCACTTTGATGAAATAACTCAAATGTTCAAAAGAACAACATTTTTTTCAAAAGGAATAAAGCTTTGCATCACAGGAAGGAATTATATTTTAAAATATATACCAAAAAAAGTTGTTGTTTTTTTCAAATTCTCATAATATTACACAGTATTACTGTATTTTATTTATTTATTTTTTATCAAATAAATATACAGTGCCGTGAAAAAGTTTTTCCCCCTTCCTGTTTTTTTTTTTTTTTTGCATATTTGTCACACTTAAAAGATTCAGATCAAACAATTTTTTAATATTACACAAAAATAATGCAAATAAACACAAAATGCAGTTTTTAAATGATCACTTCATTTATTAAGGGAAAAAAGCTGTCCAAACCTGCCTGCCCTATGTGAAAAAGTAATTGCCCCCTAAATCTAATAACTGATTATGCCAGCTGGTGTACACCACTGTAGCATTTTTGAGCATTAGAGACTTTTCAAAATATTTAAAAATCTTAATCATTTCAAACTTTTGACCCATAGTGTAAACATATTCATAAAAGTTTTGTGCAGATGCAAGTTGTAATATGACATGGCTAAAAATACTGACTGAACTGAAGGAAAAAGATGCCTGATTTAGATTATTTAGTAGTTTCTCAGGTGCACTTAAAGGCAGCATATGCTTCAGGTCACCTCTCCACATCAGGATCACTGACTGGTGCAGACGCCCCCTGCTGATCTGGAGGACGTGGGGGTTGATATACTACTAGTTTGTTGCCTGGAAGAGGTGGTGTATGGAATAATAAATCTGAACAAATCACTAACGCAGTATTGATGTAAAGCACAATATATGACTGAAAGGTCTACAGACAACATGTACCCACCACCATGCTGTAATCGCTAGTTTTCTCTTCATTTTTTTTTTTTTTTATCAGATTATAATGCAAGTAAGGAAAGAGTCAATTCACCAATCAATGCTTTTTTACACGTTCACTATTTCCTCACAGCTGTGGCACAAATGCAGTCCACAGGGAATGGAAGAATCTATTTCTCCTACCCTTCTCGCTGTTCTGAAATCCTCTGTCACCACCCCAGGGGGTTTGCGAAGGAGGCGCTGGCGGGAAACAGTGTAGATTGTACGAAATATTGATCCCCCTTGAAAATGTGGCCTGTCTTCCTCATCTAAATTTGAGAACCCCCCTCTGCTCAATATATTGTGATGCCTAACACAACAACTTTAGCATCACGCCATGCACTTCACGCTCCAAAACATTTCCACACTGCTATTGATACAGAGAATCCAATCTCATCTCACGTATTTGTGTCTTTCAAATTTGTTTGATGAAATTCAAATAACCCAGAGGGAAAAAAAAGATCTGCAGTATTTACTGCCCAACAGGCCATTTGTTCCTATTTATCTAGCTGCTGTTGTGCCGGGAGACTGACATATCAGGCACCATAGGTGCTGTCATACATACTAAACTACGAGGTCACTATGCCACGAAATAATTCATCACGTACACAGACACAGATGTACAGTGAGCAGTCATCTGCGTATGTGCGTACCTGAGTCGAGTACAAATGTATCACCAAGTAAACGCTTTTGGTTGTGATGAACTGCAGACTTGATAGGATGGTGAATGCGTTCCCAAACAGCCACCAATATCCAAGCACCTGCGCATAGACAAAACTTTCAAAGGAGGGACACTTTGAGTAATGACTTTTCGGCCAGCTCTCTCTCCTCTAATAGCCTTATCGTCTAAATCCCTGCTGGTGCAAAGGGAAGCAGTGTGAGATTTTTTTTCCTCTGTTACTGCTCTCTGGAGAAGAGAGCCCTTCCGTAAAGGTAATTGTGATGAACAGGGACTCTCTGGGTATACTTCTAGTTGCACAGCAAGGGTTGCATACGAGACCTTATCTCTGGAAGCCAACCGCTGAGAGTAAAACATGATGGATGACATAAGCTGTCTTTGAATACCTTTCTACACCTCTTTGGAATGTGGAGCTTCCGTCGTCTGACACTGAACGAGTGTCCTGTATGATAGAGCCATGATCAAAACAAAAAGTGAAAGGAGAAGGAAATGGAAACAGTCATTTTCACCTGTTATGTGGAGCCCAAGAGCGATCAAATGTCCTGATTTAGGTGAGCAGAATTTGCATGATAGAGGCTTTACACACACATAAGGCTAAAAGGGGAAGTCGTGACCTAATGGTTAAAGAGTCAGATTCGTTATCCAAAGGTCACGGGTTCAAGCCTTGGTACCGGTAGGAATTGTAGGTGGAGGGAGTGAATGACCAGTGCTCTCTTGCACCTTCAAAATCACGACTGAGGTGAGACCCTGATGCACGTGAACACCGAATACTGTTCACTTCCACGTCTACCTAGTTAGGTTATACCCAAGTATGTACACCTTATATGTAACAAATTTGCCAATGACCAAACAACACACAAGTAATTCTAGATCATTTTCTTGTCCTTTAGAGATCCTAAAGAATCCATAATTGGTTAAAACGGGTCTAGCTGGTCTTCCATCATGCTCAGCAGTTTTTAGCTTGTTGGTTGGCTGAACTCCCAAACTTAAAAGCTAAAAAGTGCCCCAAAACCCTCTAAAATTATTAAAGGAGATTGGCCTGAGCAGTTTTGAGACCATCTAACTGTTTACCATTAACCAATAGTTTGGGGAGGGTCCTTTTCTATGCCAGCATGACAATGACAAACAAATGATGTACATGTGACAGAGAGAGAGAGAGAGAGAGAGAGAGAGAGAGAATTAAAAACTGTGTTCATGACAATATACAATAAAGGTGATTGAAAGCATAAGATCGAAAGAAGGAGCGAATATCCACAGAGGCAGGAGGCTGACAGCTTGTACACTGATGCTTTATCTGCTATTTGGTTGTAGAAGGGGAGTGCAAGAAAGCAAAACAGCATCTGTTTAATAAACAGATGC
>JAUZSZ010000130.1:365689-375863 GCA_034780575.1 Labeobarbus marequensis
TGTGTTCATGTGACAGCACAGCCCTGTGGTGTCAAGCTTTGTCAGTAAGAAAAATAAACATTCAGATCGAATGTTGACGAATCTTGTCACTACAGAATCGTCTTTTAGTGATAAAGGAGCCAAGAATTAATGACTACCTTCATCGATTTGATTAGATCACATCATGCCTTTGTTGTCGCTTAGGACACAGTACAATGTCTCTTTCCTAAAAAATGCATAGTAATGAGTTCACATCAATTCAATTTACATATTTGTCACCCTGCTTCATCTTCATCTACTTTGGGAGATTTTTTTTTGTTGTTGTTAATTAGCCTTGCTTGATGACTTCTTGCCTCTGTCAAAGAAGAAAATGTTTGTGGCAGGTAACAATGTGTGTTAAAGATTATTAATAAAAAGCCTGCATGGTGGCCATGCCAGTCATTTTCAGAACCCCAGTATTGAGATATTAGAAAATGAACTATTTCGTTTGACTAGTTCTTTTATTTCTGTTCAAAGTTATCACTATCTTTCATCTTTCATCTCTGTTCTCTTACTCTTTATCTATTTCTGCTGTGCACCTTTACTCTGTTACAGATACATGACATAAACTAATGTGTCTAATGTGTTCATAAGACTATAATAGATCAAATATAAGATTCAGCTATGCTTTGTTTTTTTAATTTTGAAATTTTAAGTGTTACATGCTGTGGTTTTCTGTCTCTGTGTTTGTTTAATTAGTCATTCTGTTCACCTGGTATCTTGTTAATTATCCCATTAGTTCCCTTTGTTTGGTTTATGTTTATAAGCCCTTGGTTCTAACTTAGTCTTCGTCTGTTCTTGTCAATGTTAAGTTGGTTTCCGTGCCTGTTCTCCTGGATTTCTTATTAAAAGATTTTCATTGATCTTCTTCGTGCTTGTGCAATTTGAATCACCAAAGCGTGACACTAAGATGAATTTAGTGTAATAAAAAGCTTAACTGAAGACGTCGTTGCAGTTAAGACTGCTCTGTGCCTGCTTAAAATTCAGTGTAAAGACATGACCCACTTCAGCCTGTATACTTGTCAGATTGCTGTGTAAATGCATTTATGATGAGCAGCATTAAAGAGTCTTTGTAAAGACACCTTTGCGTTGTCAATTTGTCCATTAAATAATTTTTTAGGAACAACATTAAGAACCCCATTAGAGACAGCTGCTGGTCAACTGATATTATAAATTTAAACAACTGATATTATAAACTATAAGAAAATATTAATAAGACATATTTTCTCTATTGTAATCAGGTACTAAAACCAGCTCATTCTTTACAGTCTGGATCCAGTTCCCATGGTGGAATAAATTATTTTAATCCTGTTTAAATAAATCAAGTAAAACTGCAGTTATGCAGTAGTAATGAATTTTTTTTTTTTTTTTTTTTTTTTTAAGATTTATTTTTGGCGTTTTGCCTTTATTACAACAAGAACTCGGGATACCTGTAATGCAACAGAGATATATGTTGGCGCACTGACCACTAGGCTATTGGTGCCAATGTTAACAGATTTGTTAATGTGATTAATGAGAGTCGTGCCAGTCCCATTCTGTAAACACTTCACAAAATACTTGGGAAAATCAGTTTTTAATCACTAATGAAAAGTTGGATAAAGGGAATAAAATCACAATAATAAGAGCAATGATTGTTATGCTTGTATGTTGGTCCAGGACCCCTACCTCCCCATGGTTCCTCCTCAATTCAAACAATGGTCTATATGCCCTTCATACTAACAGCCTAGTAGCACAGGCAATCATAAAGCAATGAGGGTGATTTAACAGAGATGCAGAAAAAAGGCACTGGAGTCATTTTTCCATAATTTCTCACCACCTCAGAGAGAGAGACACTGAACAATACAAGTGTGAAAGACACGTATTGTAGCAAATCACCAGGGTTTTGTTATTGAATTGTACCTCTCACACCAGTGAGACATTTCGGCAGCCTCTTCTTACTTTAGTCTAAACCTTTTCTTCTTCACCAATGCCGGCTAGTCTTTAGTTTTGAATTTCTAACTGTCCTTTGAATGCATCCACCGATTTTTACAGAAGTATTTACCTCCTTTGTAGTCAATAACCTGATAATGTACCTCCATTGCCCTTTCACTGTCACTCTCCATTATAGTCTTGAACTCTCTGAATTAATGTGCCAAGTGAAGAATAGACAATTACTTGATGCGTCTTATGTTTTTTTTTTTCTTTACTTTTGCCCCAGTCCACACTTTGATAGTCCATTTGCAGACATCTGCTGCATAATTAACACTAAATTGGAAAAAATCTTTTGGCATTTGAAATCTGATGTAATGTAAATAATAAATAAATTCTAAATTAATATAAATGTATAAACTATATAAATAAAATGTCTAAATAAATTCTGAATAAAATTCAAATGTATATGTATGTATATAGCGAGAGAGAGAGAGAGAGAGAGAGAGAGAGAGAGAGAGAGAGAGAAATGTCTGGGAAAGTGAGGATGTTGACTTGAATTCATTCACAGCCCAGTACCCCTAACCCCAGTCCTGTTCAAATCTGGCAGGAATAAACACAGTAAGCACATCTTTTTATAGTCTTGACACCCAAACGGCCACGTCCGTGATGTGCTCTGAAATGTTAATATCCACAGGAGCAATTAAAATCCCCCTCTTCTCATCTCACAATCTAGGGGCTAATGAATTAAGCAGTTTCCTCACAGAATCAAGGCCGCTGGAGATTGCCATTTGCCGGCTGAAGACAACATGTACAATATGTACAACATGTATAATTCCTGCCTAAGAAATGATGCAACACTCACTTTGTGATACTTATGAAATCCAAAGTTCTGTCATGAAACTCTAGATGGCGCAGTCCGATAGGTCTAAATCATTCGGACAATATGACATCATTATCACGTGGCACAGCTGATTGGTTCTTTTTGTATCAGCAGACAATGTGTTTGCTGCTCAACATTCAAATACTTGACTAGTGCTTGCTGTAGCAGTTGCAGCACACTTTAGAAACCCTCCACCTTCCCCAGCTCCACTTGTATAGATCTGCTACAGGGGGATACATGTATGCTATATATGGGGGTTATTTTAGATATATGTACAGCAGCAGTATTTCCTACATGCTCATAGCAGCATGTTGTGTATGTTTTGGCAGTAGCAAGTCTCGGTACTTGCCCTGCCACAGCAGTGTAGCAGATCTATTCTACCAAATTCAAACACTGCAATGTACATTACCATGCTAAACCCTCCGAGAGTTATCATGATAGAACTATAGTTGTACTGCAGTGACAATACAGTAAAACGGACAAATACTTACTCAAAATTAATTTTTGCATCTCCTGCAAATGATTGGTAAAAATGGAAAAACTTTATATTTTCTCTTATTTTACTGTATATAATATACCTGAAATTCTCCTCATAACTGGCCTACAAATTTTTTTTACAATCCTAAAAAAACACTGTGTATCATTGAAACAGGTTTCAAAAGTGCAAATTAAAACTGTATCCATCAGCCCTAATCCATCGGGCCACTTAAAAGTGCAACCTTTGTATCTACTGCCGGTTTTGGCTTGGAAACTATCATTAAAACATTCTGAAGCATGTCTTTAATTGTCATTCATAAATTCCCTTCATGGGTGCCTGGTTTAATGAAAACTGGGCAGAATGCCCCTCTCTGAAGAACTGTGCTCTCCCCAGGCTCACAGCACACCCTCCTCCTGTCCGTGAGCAAGAAGTGGATGCTGCTGGAGGTGCTGAGATTGCACTCCACTGATATTTCGAGAAAGGCCTGTGAAATTAGACCAAGAGAGAGCAAGCTTTGGTCAGCAGAGCGGTGTAGGGCGTATGTTTAGAAAGTTCACCTCTAATAAAATGAGGTGTCAAGCAGCTGTGCTTTGTCGTAACCTAAAAAAGCTGTTATGAGTACTTTGTTTCTTTAGAAAAAATATCCAACCAATACTACAAATTTGAACATTAGGAACATTATAACTGTTATGTTTCTTTGCAAACTAGAAAACTACGGTGGGCCCAGTAGCACAGAACACAAAGAAAACTACAGAACACAATGAAATTGCCACAACAAGATGCATAGGACTAATTTAGTTGTGTTGTGCTAATTTTGCTATGTTGGCTTGTTTCCATTGTGTTATGCTAAATTTGTTGTATTGCAACTTATTTCCATTGTGTTGTGCTAATTCCGTTGTGTTGCAGCTTGTTTCCGTTGTGTTGTGCACTACTAGGCAACCGTAGCTATCAGTTACTACAACAATATGAGAAATAGGGGTCAACCGATATATGTGTTTATCAGTGCCGATGCCGATACCGATTATTACAAACAAGTAGACTGATAACCGATATTTTGAACCGATATATATGTCTGGTGTAAAAATGAAAACTAATGTCAAAATTAAGAGAAACAAGGGCTCTGACAAAAACTGCTTTCCCTGGTGTTGGTTGCACTACAAAAAGGGTAATATAAAGAGAGAGTTAAAAGTGGGGCCACTGTATGCTTCATGATTAAGCCTATTAATACTGTATTACAGCTAAACAGCTTGGGGAAATATAAGTATCTGGCTTCAATAATTTACATGTTAGAAATGTATGTATAATAGCATAACCTCTCATAATTTTTTGTTCATTCTTTTCTGATGACTAAATCATAACCTATAAGAGGTGACTATTCAATTCATCATCTAAAGCACATCAGCTGATTAACTTAATGAAGCGCAATGTATATAATAAGTGTAAATAATATAATTGTCTTCATAGCTCACTTGTAGAAGTTGTTAAGAAGACCGCAACTATTTTAATGAAACTATAACACTAATAGCCTATTATAGGCACACTTGGTTCAACAGCCTATTGAAATGTCTCAATTTTTGTCATCCTAATCTTGTCCTATGTGACAGTATTTTAATCTTGGCCTATGTGACAGTAATTTCCATTAGTTTTAATTTACAGTGCACTGAAAATGAAGGCATAAAACATTAATTTTCATTTATCTTTCAATCAAATGAGAGTTAATTTTTTTTGGCAAACAAAGGGGTTTACTATTAAAATTTAAACATGGAAGAAATAGCATATTGTGTAATTATTCTTTTAATCAAAAGTTGTAATAATTGTTGTAGTAGTAGTAGCAGTAGCTAAACCGAAGTTTTATTTTGACGGGTTGCCATGAGGACCTTTCTAATTTTCTGTCATCTATGTATATGATATGACTATATGTATTTATGTCCTCATTTAGTGAGATGGCAGATGCTGAAAACACAGCGAGTGTCGCACACTTCAGTATGAGTGTAGTAAACAAAACTGCACGTCTGTGCCATTCACATATGAGACATGCAGAACATGCAGGATTCATATTTAAATAGTGTTTTTGCAGCTTAATACTTACAGATAATAGTGCATAGCGCGAGTCGATTTAAGTCTACCGACCTACATTTCATTAATTCATCCAAACTTTAACAAATTCTGTGACACTCCGTGTTATACAATAAATTCCATATGACTGGATTCCGTGATTCTGTTATCCCATTGCGGAAACAATAAATAGATAATATTGAGGAATTCTGCAACCTCAGTGTAGTGGATTGTGATTTATTGCAAATTCAGCAACGTCTGCTGCTGCCTTTGAGAGACAACTAATGTGTGATCACTGAAGCAGCTCCAGTTAGCAAGCACTTTAGGTGTGAGAGTGCCTTTAGTCTTCCGCATTGATATAGCGCATTTCAAAATTCAATTATTTTATCGGCAAATCGGTTTTGACAGTGACGATACCGATACAAATTAAAAAGCTTAATATCGGCACCGATAATCGGCCGACCCCTATTCCAGACCTGTATGGATTTCTTTCTTCTGTTGAGCGCACAAGAAGATATGTAAAAAATTGTTGGTACTTGATGGTAGCCACTGACTTCCATAGTAATTTTTCCATACCATGAAAGCTACTGTCAAGTTTGAGTAAATGAAGACAGAATTTTCATTTTTGGGTGAACTATACCTTTAAGGTTAGGGTTAAGGCTTTGTATTTGTTTCAGCGTTATAAGCCATCAGCACTGTAATTAAAATGACCAATGGACTTCAGAATCTCAGTGGGCATGGCTTGTGCTGATCTGGTTTGGGGAGATAAAACATGCAAAATAAAATCTACCACAACAGTGAAGACAGCCACAGTCATAGCAACAGAAAAAAACATTAGGCTACGACATAGAAAATAAAATGAGGTTAATAAACAATTTAGAGGGCAGAAAAAGAATAAGACATCTGCTGTGAACTAAGAGCAGCTGCAGTGAATTTAAATTAGTATGACTAAGTAAAACCCAACAAACAGCAGCAGCAGCCGAGCAGAGACTGGAAACAGGAAAACGTAAGTACAGGTCCGTTATGATTGTCATAGCTGAGGACCCACAGCTGCTCTGAAGCAAAGTCATTGTCGCTCTATTGGACACACACGAAATGTTCAAAACACATGCAGGGTTAGCCCAACCTTCAGATTCTTGTGCTGAAATGATGATGTGGAGTTAGCCAGCAGCTATAAACCAAGAGAAAGTGTGACAGTGCCAGAACACTTAAACACAGATACAGAAAGGAAAGGAGATACAGCGAGTAAAAGAGGTTGCAGAGGGCAGACAATGGCTTTCTCTCTGGCTCTCTTGGGCATGTGAACTACACAACGGCTTGTTTGTCCAGATGAAAACACAACAGCAACCCTACCAGTTAAACATTCACATTTCACATGACCAATCTACCACATCCGTAAATACGTTTATTTTGACGTCATTTTAAAAAAAAAGACTAAAGTGCAGCCCTTAGAACAAAAACAATGTCCACTATTTATTTTTACAATTGCAACAAAGAGTTACATGGAGAAATCTGTTATATTTACACATTTCCTAAAATGGTGCAGAACCCCGTGGAAGTATGTGCTGTCTTTGCTCATGGGCGCCAAATTCTAGAAAACTGTGCAGCAGTCACCCAAGCTGTAAATGCCATTGGACTAATTACTCTGCTGCAGCAAGACTACAGCAGAAAGGCAAAAACACAAATATATATCACAAATATCTCTTGTTTTTTTCTTAACAGTACTATCTACCACACTAGCCTGAGTCCTAAACAATATAGCAAATGTTGGGCTGGAACCTCAAGCAAATCACAGTCTTCTCAGATGTTCACACCTGTCAGATTGTGTAGGGCTGTAACTACCATAGATATAATAATGTAACTGTCTCTTAACTGTGCATGTCAAGTCAAAATGCTTGAGATGCGAGGCTTCAGTTCTAAAAGTGAATGTGAGGTAAGATGTAAGTATGTAAATATTTAATATGTTTTAGGATAGAAATGTTAAACGACCAATAGTAATATCCAGTTATGCAAAAAGTGTGTGAAAGTTTGCAGTTTTGAACTGAAAATATAGACTGTTGTTTACATAACTCATAAACGAATGGGATGAGATAAGATTAACAGAGACCTTTTCGGCATATTAGGCCCAACCATCGTGAAGTCAGTATTACCCCATCAGGCCTGGCTGCTGTTACAGTGGTTAAGAAATTTGGTCACACAGATTTTGTGGCCTTGTTAACGTCTGGAACGGAGCATCACATCACATTCCAATACAAATGGATACATGAAAGTGTTAAAGGGACAGTCCATCCAGAAATAAAAATGCTGTCATCAGTTACTCACCCTCACGTCATTCCAAACCCATATCACTTTCTTTTTTGTGGAACATAAAAGATGATATTTTGAAGAATGTTGGCAACCAAATGGTTTCAGTTCCCTGTGACATCTATTTTTTGTCTATATAATTGAAATCAATAGGAACTGAAACTGTTTGGTTAACAATATACTTCAGTTTATATTCTCTTATGTTCCACAGAAGACCGAAAGTCATACAGGCTTGGAATGACATGAGAAGGCATAAACAGGGACAGAATTTAAATTTTTGGGTGAACTATAAGCAATAAAGCTCCGATTTAACAGCGTCAACTGCAATTACATAATTTTCAAAGAATGATCACCATATCCGCTTCTTTTAGACAAAAGCAAATAATTGGAAAAAGGAATAAATAAAACGTCATCATGGGATCCCAAACACTTTTTTTTTTCTTAGCTGGTAGCAAACCCACAGTCTATTCATTAAATACAGAGTCAAACAAACTCTCCTCCCTACCAAAACATGTAATCAGACTGCCCTTAATCATTAGTAAGCGCAGGCAAGAGCCACATAACTAATCTCTTAAACTGTGATTCACATAAAAACCAAAATGAAAGACCATAACAGCTCACCGAGACATATTTTCCTTTGGCTGGCCCAAAATGTCAACAAAACACAGTGTGACAAATGACAAAAAGGAAATGTGCATAACAGCCATGCCAGTCTGATACATGTTTAAGCTTTAATATCGTGACATTGAAAATAACACGAAGCCATAACAGGCCATTCAGGTCTTTCAAGAAGCTAGAAGACCAAAAAGGCCTAAATTATCAATAACCGTTGTTTCAACATGTATGATGCGGACTCTTATAGGATACTACTGTACAATAAAGTAGTCTGGACTCAGCAAACCCTCATGCACAAGCACCACCAGGGGGATGCCAGTTCTTACTATAGGTCTTACGAATCCATTATTAGCAACATATTACATTTGCTTTTTTGCGGAGGGGAGTTTAGTGAAATGGTTGTTTTATTGTGTAGCGTTATGACATTAAATGCAAAAGCGTTTGCAATGGAGCTGAATTCAGAGCAAAGTGGTATTTAAACGCACGGTGTATTTTGGTGCCTTAAATTAGGTCATAATCGCATCTGTTTTCGTGTAAAATAATAAGGGTGTGGATGATGATTTCCCCCATGGCAACTAGCAGATGGGCAAGCAGGCATATCACCGCCGCTGGTCCAGAGAGATGGGAGCATGATGCGCTGGAATTTCCCCGCTTTGTCCAAGACTGCCTCTCTGTCATATAATCCTGATTAACATGGTAATATAAACGCTGTACACAAATGGATGGGTGCACACATTATGGTCCAGCGACCACACACTGTCAGAGATGGAAAATGCATAGAGCAATGCCCACCTGAATTTCGCTCTCATTACTCAAGCGGCTCCTGCGATCTTGCCATATTAAAGATGATCGGTCACAAAACCGGCAGCTATCGGCAATCCTTTCCTGTACGAAGCAGTTGGACCACTACGGTAAGTCGGGAAATGAATACGGAACCATATTGGACATATTTGATGTGGATGCTCATTTAGAGGAAAATATGAGTCGTCAGTGCGAGCTTCCTCAAGGAGAGCTGCGGTTGACGCCTACAAGACAAAACCCCGCCCAAGTCCCGCCTACTACCTTGTCCTTAATTTAATAGAAATGCTGGTATAAATAATCATTAACTGTCTGATTTTAATAAATACGCGTTTAAAATCAATTCATAATTGGCATCTGTTTTCTGATTATTTGACGGTCTCGTTCAAAATGAACCACACTGCCATGTTCTAACGTCAGCCGATTTCATGTGATTGACAAGCGTTCGACCAATAGGAGGATAAACTAGAGGAACGGTCATGATTGACAGCTCATTCCACCAATCCGATATTTTTCTTAACCTCAGCCACTGTGGGTAGCGGGCAGGTGATGTTGCGGTGTGGATTGAGTAACTGTTAAGAAAATTCGGTCTCCTGAATATGGACCATAGTGTTCTTTACTTCACGATAACTACTATATACATAAAAACAACCTACAAGTCTATTCATGTTGACATTTAGTACAGTTTGTTTTTTTTAAGGTTTATTGATGATCTGTCTCCTGCTTGTTAAGTGAATAAATCTAGTTTACGCTACAGTGGTGTATATTGAAATAATCATTTTGCGTGTATCATTAAAATTATATTATCGACTTAACTGATTTGGGGAATTTTTAAAAAAATGTACAGGAGGCACTACCAGACATTTATAATTTCAGTCATTTATTATTACTTTGTATAAACTATACAGTGGTGGCTAAAATTGTTAGAACACTAGTATTTTTACCAGCATAAAAATGGTTTTAAGTCAGTTATTTCTATCTTTTGCTGTAGTGTGTCAGTAGGAAATATCAGTTTACATCTCCAAACCTTCATTTTGTCATTAATTGTAATAATCCAGTGAGATTTTTGTCTGACAACAGCCAGTGCTCCACACAGAGATCTGATCTGATCATCA
>JAUZSZ010000130.1:937700-950677 GCA_034780575.1 Labeobarbus marequensis
TTGATTTTTAATGTCTTGATGTCCGTTATAGCATGTTTATGAGAGAAGCAGCAATATTTACGCAACTAATGTATGAATCATACTCTTGAATCAAATCAATGAATCAATTGATCTGGTTCACAAAATCAGTCTGCATGATTCATTCACAAATCGAAGTTCAAATTTGACCGGAATGAGTCTTGACTTGAAATATGACATATGAGTCATATGTACCACTTTTACAATGTTTTTGCTATCTATTTGAAGTTTGAAAGCTCCGGTCTTCATTCATCTTTATTCCATTGTAGAAACATAGCCATACTATTATGAAACAACACTGTGGTGAGTAAATGATGAGTGTGTGTAGTATTTGTTTTAATGAAGTCATAAAGCTAGACTGGATGTTGTTGGGTTTTTTTTTTCAAAATCGTTTAGTTAATTGTAATTCGTCTGCAGAATTTTTCAGTATTGCTGAGCTTTGCTTGTGTTGGTGTTTCATGACTCTACCCTACTGCTTAAGTACTGTAATGCATCTTTATTGTTCCTCACGTTCAGGAAAACCTGTGCATAAATTCCATGGGTGATTATCAGAGCGCTGCATTGGGAAAGGCAGATCCCCTACTTGTTCATCACTACTTTAGAGCCTCAACTGCCCATTCTCCCCCCTTCACCCCAATCAGCCAGACCACATCGCTCCTGGTGCCAGTGGAGTGGGTTTCTAGAAGGCCTCGGCCTTTATCTGGAACAGGAATGCAGAAAATGCGAAAACAATTGGCGCGGGAGCGGTGGTGCTTTCAGAGCCCCGGGGGTAACTAAAGGCTTTCACCCCACGAGGGCAGAAAAGCTGTTAGGGGGGTCGTTGCAGAGATGGCCTTGCATGGAAAACTCTACTCTACCTGGGTTAGCGTTCCAGGCCAGACGGTACAATTACACAACCTAACCCAGAGTGAGAAAGGAGGATGTAAAGTGTCAGGAATGTAGGCAAAGGGCTTTGGGGACATAGTTCTAAAGAAATTATTCGTGTCACTGTTGTCATGGGTGGAAAAAGCATGTAGAGGTGTTGAGACATACTCAAAGTATGCACTTTTAGGCCTTGTGCAACAGGCGAAATTAAACGAGGGGCTAAATGATAGTGTAAGTGTTCTTTCTTTCTTTATGCTGAAATAAAGTGTTTTCTTAGGTCAGTTTATAGGTTTATTTTATTTAGCTGAAATAAAACTAACTAAAATAATCCAGTTTCTCTCAGGTCAGCTTTCTTTCTTTCTTTCTTTCTTTCTTTCTTTCTTTCTTTCTTTCTTTCTTTCTTTCTTTCTTTCTTTCATATTGCTGATTTCTTTATGCAATAAAATGNNNNTTCTTATTTTATTTAATATTTTATTTTATTTTATTTTATTTTTAAGTTAAAGGAACTGTCAAATATAAAATGTTTCAGTTTCAGTTTCTCCTGTCGATTTAAAATTATCATTCATTCTACTTTGAGGTTAAAATAATAAAATAATTAATAATTATATTGTATAAAATGTGACCCTGGACCACAAAACCTGTCATAAGTGTCAGTTTTTCGAAATTGACCTTTCTACATCATCTGAAAGCTGAATAAATAAGCTTTCCAATGGTGTATGGTTTGTTATGATAGGATAATATTTGGCCGAGATACAACTATTTGAAAATCTGGAATCTGAGGCTGCAAAAAAATCAAAATACTGAGAAAATCACCTTTAAAATTGTCTAAATGAAGTTCTTAGCTATGCATATTACTGATCAAAAATTAAGTTTTGATATATTTACGGTAGCAAATTCACTAAATATCTTCATAGAACATGGAAAAGAAAAAAGAAAAGAAAAGAAAAATGGATAATTTTGACCCATACAATGTATTTTTGGCTATTGCTAAAAATATACCCCCAGTGACTTAAGACTGGTTTTGTGGTCCAGGGTCACAAATTATTAAACAATTAGTTATATATATATATAAAAAATTTTAATAAAAAAATAAAACTATTTAATGAAATTGATAAAGCACAAAACAAAGTAGTGACAGGATGATTATAGTTTGAAAGTAACTTTGTTATCGCTCTAATAATATCAGTCCAGTGCACTCCAGAAAGTTGACCTTAAATAGCTGGAATTCCAGAAAAAGGCCAAGATTCACTTCTCTTACAATGCTAAATGTGTTATCACAGCCTTTCAAACATCGTAAAAGCATTTTTTCATTCTTCCCCGTCACCCTCCTTTTATGTGCGAGTGCTGTGGCCCGTACTGATGGACTGGTAAATAGATGTGCAAAGGGTATTAAAGAAACAATTCATTAGTTGTACATTAAACTGCTAATCAATAAAGTTGCATTAAACTATTAGAGCTGCAGACACTCTTCTTCAAGCTCACATCTCTGGGCAAATTATGCCTGGCACTCCCCGCACTCCTCACCCACCATACAAAGCAGCTCCTCACAAAGCCTCTGAATGGGGCCCCTGAATTTAATTAAAGTCGGAGCTGATTTGGAAAATGTCTAACACATCAGCGCACTGCCTGGGAGATGCCACATCTATTTATTAAGGCAGGGTCTTATCTTTTTTTATAGGCAGGAGCCAAGGCCGTATGCAGTATGCAGGGCCCCATCTGAGGTCGTCATCTAGATACTGGTTCCAAGGAATCGAGGGAGGGAAATGAATGAAGTTCCAACGAAAGTGGCACAACTTTTTGTTATTCCAGAGGGAGATCTTTTATGCTGTCCATAATTTGCTGATTCATAGCCGTCCTGCTCACGTCTTCATTTGTAGACCAAGAGAATAATTAGCTTAGAAGATGGATGGGTTATAAAATAGTTTATAATGTATCTCTTCTGTCCGTATTTTCTTAGAACAATTTCATTAAACGACGTCTTTTGAATCTAGGCCTGAACGCTGACACTACTGTGTCTTAAATAACTAAATGACCCCTTTGGTGGTTTTTTGGCACAGTTTAGCGCTTACTAGCGGTCATTTCTCTAAATAGCCGTATCCTTTTTCTCCTCTCTCTAAATCTGTGGTTGCAGTACCCTGGCCTGTTTAGCTGCGCCGCAGCCCTGCAATTTGATGTGCCAGCTTATGGGGTCTTCACACTAACGCCAATTAAATCGCAAGAGGTCACTGAGTCCGTGTGCTGTTGGTTGCTAGTTGCCGTTCATATACTACTCACACATGAGGATCACATGAGCTCCACTATCTGTAGATGGTTCGACCTTCTGCTGGAGATGTACCTGACCTCTGTACGCTAACCCTGTGTTTTCCCTCCATCCTCACTCTACAGCAGGCCTGGCCGTCTGGTACTCAACAGATTCTCCTTCCGCCGGCGTGGCAGCAGCTCACACACACCTCTGTTCAACACGCCACCGTCATCCCCGACTCCATGACCAGCTCGCAGCCTCTGGCCAACTGGAGGTGAGAAACCAACATGCCGTCACTGCTAAAGAGGACTATTGTGCTTGATACAGTACATAGGGCAGCACATTTATTCTTAGGCCATTAGTGTTTCATTTTTCTGTTCTAACCTAAAGGGATAGTTCACACAGAAATGAAAATTCTGTCATATTTACTCACTCATGTAGCTCCTAACCTAATGCTAGTTAATTTACCGGTTCAAACTGTAAACCGGTTTGAATTACAGGCACGGTATTAATTTTTAAAAAACCAGCATACGAGGTACAAGTGGCTAAGCAACATAAACAGCGTCTGAATTGAGAGGAAATCCCTGTTAACTGCATATACTTCTGACAAAACTATTAACACACAACTAATTCTTTAACTGGGCAAGTACACCAACTGCAAACGGCCGTTAACAGAATGCAGAGCAAGATCCCGGTTCACAATTGAGAGTTTATATTCTTGTATCTCTGAGGGAAAGTTTAGATAATATATATTAATGTAGTTTTTAAAAGCGTAGTGCTGCTTTGTTTACAGTAATAACCAAGGAAAGGTTCTATCGCTGCTCTTCTATAAGCGCCACCTGCTGTCAGAGAGTGAATTTGCGTTCTCATTCATCCCATTTGCTGTTTTTGTTTCGAGCAGATATGTTTTACGTAGCATAATTTCACAAAGCTAAGGTCAGACCATTCTGTTTTTGCTTCAGATTTTGAAATTATACAATCTAATTTACATCAAAAACTGCTTATATGTAGTTTCTTTGTTTCACGCATTCTGATTCATATAAAGGCACAGTCCTCTAAATGAAACCATGTAGGCTGATGGCTTCAAAAAAAGCATTTACCCTCAAATAACAACCTTGTCTCTCACAGTAGGTCTGTCTTTAAGGGTTTATAAGTTATCGCTCAAAATCAGTTCCCCTATGGAGAAAATGAGATTTTTACTTCTAGAACCGACTGTTTCACTCTATTCCATTTAGATGTTGATGCCACAGAAGCTTTTATCTTTAGTTTGTTTTATTTAGCTAGACAGATCTGGTACAATTTCATCATGTTTAATAGGGACTCCATTAGCATTTTAAAATCAGTTATATCCTCACGAAACATACTTATATCATGCTAATTATAAAAGAGGTCATGTGGAACTCAACCGATCTATTTTAAGATACCTTGACTGGTGATCCATATATTTCACAGCAGTTCGGTACTGCAACACTGGGTTTAGTAATCTCCTAGATTACGAACTAAGCAGATTGAATTATCTAGGTTGCTTAGTCTGCAAATGCGCCTACAAAGCCAACATGCATTTGAATTATTCATTTGGAATGAAGGAACGGAATATTTAAAATCTGATACTCATTATATTCTGGATTCGTTTAGAATTCTTGTTGGTTTTTTTGTATTAAAACAGTGAGTGCAGGAGCATGTCTCTGGCTAGGACAGGGTAATGGAGTCAGGTCGTGCTGTCCTGCATGAGGTGAACGTATTACAGATGAACGTGTGCTGATATCTGCAGATCATCACATCAGCGCCTTAAGCTCAGCCCGGTGGGCTTGGTAGTCCTGAGCCAGTCCGATTGGAAAAGTGTCGCACTTTTACTGCATAGAGAGGGATTTCTCATCTGAGATCTAATGCTGTTCTCCATTCTTCTGCTGTATGCTGCAGTCACTGCTGCCCCCTCTAGCCAAATGTTGCATTGCATTTATTCTTCATTTAGAATAAGAATCAGAAAGGGCTTTATTGCCAAGTGTGTTTACACACACAAGGAATTTGTCTTGGTGACAGGAGCTTCCAGTGCAAAGAAAAAGAACAAACATAGTGCAGACATGCATATAATTTGTCATGCATATAATAGACTTACAGTACATATAATAAAGTGAAATATAACACTAATAATAGAGAACAGACCATTTTTTAAAAATGTGGCAATAAAAATATAGAGGAAAAAATACAGTTTTAGTTGATGATTGACGATTGTACAGATATCTAAATGCTAGATATTAAAAAATGGAGTGTTTGTTTCTATGTATGAAGTTTTTAATTCTGAGAAGTAGTGCTGTGGGGGAAAAAAAGTTGGTGACCATTGCCTCTGACATTGTTACTTGAATCTGTTTTATCTGTAGCATATTTTTTTGTACTGCAGCAGAGCTTTGTACACTGTAAAAAACATTTGTATAATCAATGTCAAGTTGACAGTAAGATATTTAAACATCCTTATAACAAGGTACAGTAAATTTACACGAGAAACAAAATATCATAAAATGTTAAAAATAGTTTGCAGAGAATGTATCTTTAATCAATGAGAAATAAATTTTATATTCTGCACTACCAAAAAAAATAATTGTAATCAAAATTACATTTCTAAAAGCAAAATAGAAGTATTGAACTGTCAGTAAATGTATAAAGTATATCTACAGCATGTATTATTTTATGCAATTTTGCTTGTCAGATAAATTTAAATATACACTGCTGATGAAAAGTTTAAAGAAATTATTCATTTTATTCAGCAAGGATGCATTCAATTAATCAAAAGTGAAAGTAAAGACATTTATATTGTAACAAAAGATTCCTATTTCAAATATATAAACAAATGCTGTTCTTGTGAAATTTGTAACCATCAAAAACTCTTGAAAAAAAAATATTAAGCAGCACAACCAACATTGATATTAAGAAATATTACATTTCTTGAGCACCAAATCAGCATATTAGAATGATTTCTGAAGACTGGAGTAAAGGCTGCTGAAAATAAACAGGAATAAATTACATTTGAAAATACATCATCGTAGAAAACAGTTGTTTTAAATATTTCATAATTTGTCTGATTTACTGTATTTGTGATCATATAACAGCAGCCTTGATAAGCATTAGAGACTTCTTTCAAAAAAGTTAGTCTTTAAAGGGCATGCTTTAATTATTCTTGTTTTGATTCAGGAATTCACATCCCCATGCCAGCCATTACAATCCCATTATGCAACAGCCAGCCTTACTGGCAGGTCACGTCACCCTGCCGTCTAAGCAGCCGCTCAATGTGGGTGTGGCTCATGTCATGAGACAGCCATCAAACAACAGCTCCTCCTCCAAAAAGAACAAGCAGCACCAGATGAACAACAGGTCGGATAAGCCTTACTTTAAAAAATGAACAAACTATGGTTTTACATTGGTAAAGTAATGCCATCACGTGGTAATATTCATATGTTATCAATAAATGCCATGGTGTAAAATGGTAAAATGTTGAAAAAATATGATTTCGTGTCTAAAAAGCTTTACAAAAGAACCTCATTCATTCTTAGGAACATCTCATACGACGTGTCCTCTACCCAGACGGTGACATCACCTCAACGCTCCAAACGAGTGAAGGAGAACACCCCCCCTCGGTGCGCCGTGGTTCAGAACGGCCCATCACAGAACTGCGGAGGTGGTGGAGGAGGGGGGTGGGGAGGCGAGCAGGCATGTAGCACCACTCGAGACCACCACGGTCAACACAACCCACCGCGCCAAACCATCGTCATCCCTGACACCCCCAGCCCAGCCGTCAGCATCATCACCATCAGCAGCGACACGGATGAGGAGGATGACTTTAAACAGCCCAATAACACCAGGTCAGAAAAATGGGACGAGCGATTTCAGTACACAGTTCTGTAATATGACATATTTTTTGAGTGAAAGCGGGAAATGATGTAGGACAGGACTTGATTTTATCCATCAGGATTTGATTGGATTGTGTTTATGTTAGGATGTAATATTATTGCTTAATATTTTTTCTGCCTTTGTGAGCTTGGTTATGTCAAAATCATTTCGGAAGCGGAGAAAGTTATTACATTTTGAGGAAATATTATAAAAACAATTTGTTTTCTGTGGAATAACTGATGAATCATGCGCAATAAGACCAGGAGCATTTATTGAGTAGATAAATAGGGTCAATTTGGACTTTTAAATGCCTATTCAGCTCAGGGAAAATACCAGATAATGCCTTGGAAATGACTTTGCTGGTCTCGGGAGTTGAAGGTTTTACCTAACAAATATGACATTGTGAATTAGGATTACACAAAACAATGCTTAAATATTATTCGTATTGTGCATACACTGTAAAAATTATCATAGTTTTAACAGTATAAGGGCCGTTCACACCAAGGATGATAACTATAAAGATAACGATAAAGATGTAGTTCTAAAAATCGTTCTCTGTATTAAAGAGTAGCAAAATCCACACCACAACTATAACGATAAAGGCACAGAGAAACGATATAGTTGGAATCACTTTCAGAATGATTTTTTCCAGCTGATGAACCATAAAAACATTGACAACCAATCAGAATCAATCCTTCTGTGACTACCTCCAGAATTTAAAGCGGCAGACGAGCGTGCGCTTTAAATAAACAGACGATATCGTCCACTAGTGTGGACGCTTATATCGTTATATTTATAGTTATTATTCTTGGTGTGAATGGGCCTTAAGACTACGGTAAAAACCTGTAAATTGGTTAATGGTATATTTCCCTTACTGTATACAGTGAATAACTGTAATAAATGTAATGGGACATTTAATGTAAAATACTGTTAAATTTACAGTTTTTCGAAGTGGAAAAAGAACAAGTCACCTTAAAATATACAGTGATAAAAAATGGTTTAAATTGACATTCCAAGAATTCCCTGTTAAGTTTCTAAGTGCATCTGCCACTTTAAATTCTCAAGCTAGTTATAGCAGGATGGGATCTGATTGGGTGCCAAACGTTTTTATCGTTAATCAGTTGGAAAAAAATTGTTCTGAAAGTGATTCCAACAATATCGTTTCTCTGTGCCTTTATCATTATAGCTGTGGTGTGAACACTGCTATTCTTTAATACTGAGAACGATTTTTAGTATAGTTATCATCCTTGGTTTGAATGGGCCTTAAATTTCACATTTTTTCTTTACAGTTTATAATATAGTTTTCATTTCCATTGAATCCTTCTTAACCTTTCTGTTTTGCCTTCTGAACAGCATGTCATCCAAACAGAGGAAGAATGTCATCAGCTGTGTGACGGTCCATGATTCCCCTGACTCTGACTCCAGCAATACCAGCCCGTATGCTGTGGAGTCCCGGCCAAATGGCCCAAACGCCAACGGCTACGACTCCAAGGGCATTGTCCTGGACAACTACAGCAACGGGAACCCCCGCACCATCATCATCCCCCCACTGAAGACCCAGACCAGCGAGAATCTGGGAGAGTGTGACAGACTCCTGCCTGGTGAGACAGGGGAAGGGCTGATAAGCTGGCAGAGAAAAAGGGACACCTGGCAGAGCCTGAATCAAGCATCACTTTAAAGTGACAATGCAGTGACAGCCTCTGATAGACAGCGTAGATTTATTTAGGGGATTTATGTGGCATTTCAAAATCTATGGGCAATAAAAACAGCTTAGAGAGGTAATTCAAACAACTCAGATCTGTTAAAAATTGTCAGAAGATATTTTATTACAATGCAAGCTTAAGTGTGATCAACATTATTATGCCGCTTTCTGGAATACTAATTGATTCTAATTGGTCAATACTATACGATTTATTTATACAAGCAAACAATTTCATACATAGCTGTGCTAATTTCATGTCTCTTTTTTCAATCTGTGATCTGTTTTTTGTCACATAATAAATACATTTGGAAAACTTGTTGAAAATATTAATTATATTGTCTTAAAATGATTTTTCCAATATTTTCAACAACTTTTCCAAATGTATTTATTTTTATTTGTCCAATTTTATTTAACACTTTATTTTTTTATTTTACAGTTTACAGTAAACAGTTTTTTAAATCCTAAATATTTTTTATTTGTATTTAGTTATCACAATATAATCAATATTCCCAACATTATTTCCCTTTTTTTTTAATTGTATTTAATTAACACAATATAATCAATATTTTCAAGAATTTTCTAATGTTTATTTATTTATATATATATATGTATCTATCCATCCATCCATCCCAATAAAATCAATATTCCCAACAATATTTCAAATTTTTTTAACCTATTTTATCAATTCCAACAGACACGATGAACCACCAGAACTCCACCTACAAGTTCAAAATCTCCAATGGGGGCTTGTCTGGAAACAACCGTTCTTCGGGGGGCATAGCTGGAGGTGTGTCATACCGGCAGCAGCGCACAGGGCCACACACCTTTCAGCATCAGCCTCTAAATCTCAGCCAGGTATTTCAGTCGAGCACTTCAAACCTGGTTCTTAGTTCATTTGTTTATCCACAAAAGTAATATGGTGATATCCCCTTATTTAGGCCCAGCAGCACATGGCAGTTGAGCGCAATGGAGGTCACCGGCGGCAGCAGGCCTACATCACCCCCACTATGGCCACCCATGCTCAGTACTCCTTCCACAACAGCCCCACCCACACAGCTAATGTTCATCCCCACTTGGCTGCTCCTCATCTGCCCGGGCAGCCACACCTCTACACCTACACTGCCCCCACAGCCCTGGGCTCCACCGGCACAGTGGCCCACCTGGTCGCATCGCAGGGTGCGGCCCGTCATGCAGTCCAGCACGCCAGCTTCCCGCCAGGCATTGTCCACCAGGTGCCTGTTAGCATGGGCCACCGCATGCTGCCCTCGCCCACCCTGCACCACGGTCAGTACCAGGCCCAATTCGCGCACCAGACCTACATCAGTGCTTCTCCTGTCTACACTGGATACCCGCTGAGCCCCACCAAGATGAACCAGTACCCTTACCTCTAAAGCTGAAACACTGGAGCCCAGCCAATCGCTGCTTACCATTTCTACCCTTATCCCACCTAGAGACAGAGAGACATGCTGAAGCCTATTGACCCTTAACCCCATCCCCTTGTTCCTATCATGCTTAAACTTGAAGACAATGAAGACGCCAATGGATAGAGGAAGTGTACTCTCGGAGGGAACGGAAGGGTACTGAGGAGTTTTTCTTTTTTTTAGATGAGTTTGCCTTCTCAAAAGGGCCAGTTAACATTTTATTTTGTGATCTGGAGGTTTCGTTTCTTTTAAAACAGAAGAAGGAGATTTTGCTTTTGTAGTTTCTTTTACAACAAGGTCTCATCAACAGGCCATTTGGCAGAGACAGAGTTTAATTCGAGGGAGATTTTATTTGCTTTTCCCTTTCTTGAATTCATTCACCGACTGTTGAGCCGAGGTCACGACATGGATGTTTTGAATTCCTACGAGAATTTTTTTGGATAAGGTGAAATACGGATATCTGCTGCTCTTCAAAGAAAAAAAACATAATGATGGCCTTGAACTGTCTTAAATGTTTCCAAATTACACGCGGCGAGCGGTATCGTGCATATTCCATCGCGCTCTCTGACAAAAAAACACCTGGAGGAATCTTCTGGAAATAGGACGACAAAACTTTCTAGTGTATTTATAGACTTTTCTTTGTTTGTGTTCACATTTAGAAAAGAAAATGCATTTGTCATACCGTAGAACATTAGCTGGGCCCCTCTTTGTAGAATGTAGCAGTCTGCACCCATTGATTTCATGAAGAACCTTTCTGATACCAATAGATTCTTGTTTTTCCTCTTTCAATGTGATTGCACAAAGTGGTTATAATAACATAGGCATGTTCAACACGGTAGTCGGTCGTGCGTTTGCGTGCATGTGTGCGCTCAGCGCATCTGTGCGACATATTCCTCCATTGTTACCTCGTAGTGCCTTACATATATTACGACAGTTTACTTGGCTGGAAACCCTCTAGAACCAGATGCTAGTCAGAGAGTTGGCTCCTAGGTTGAACATCTTCATCCAAGCTGTTTCGTGTTTTTTTTTAAGTTCCAGGTGTAAGCGTTAGCCCTAAACGTTATTTAAATGCTTCTCGTTTAGCGTGCATGAGGTCTTCTACATTTAAAGATACTTGCCTGGGGTAACGAACCAAAGTCGTCATTTAAAGATAAGTAACTTTTGTTCTGGATAGTGGATATAATTATATATAGCGTATTTACTGTATATATCCATTTTAGTACTTGCAATCAATGCAACATCACTGATTTTAGGCTACATATGTCATAAAAGGGAGACTAAATGTATATCTTATGGGAAAAGCCAAGTATCGTTCAATCAGTTTGAGATCGGGCCGCAATATTTGTCTAAAAATCAAATGAAACAAACCAGGTTTGAAGAGGTTGTCTGTTTACGGAAGGCTTGACTTGGTATAGAAACCTGGGAGGGTTCGAGAAGGAGAGTCTTGTTTGGAGTAGGAGGTGCTTGTGGAGTTTGATGGGAACTTTTGGGAAAGCGAGAGGGCAAATTCCACATTTTTAATGAGAATAGCATGTTGGCTTTGAGCACGTTGGTAGATGCCGAAGGAAGCCGTGCAGCACGACTGCACACCATACTCTGATTTAAGCGCTCGTTCAAGGTTCTACGAAGATCTGTGGGGTTTTTATTCTCACATACACTCCGGGGTTTGAACTGCCCCTGGTTGCATGAGGATATCTGCAACAACATGCACCGGAAATCAATACTGGCTTTGTCTTTTTCACTGTTTGTCTTACCGTAGGAATCACTTATGCTACAGGTGTCAGTCAGTACAGAGATAACAAAAGTGTAGAAAACTGTGGGCCAATGCTTGTCTTTTTTTGCTGCTTATTTAACATTGATATGCTAGCCAGTCGTTTACACCGTGTCCTAACCATGTGCTCCGCAATAACGCTATTAAAAAGACAAGGAAAGTTTATATAGTACTTTATATAAAATTCCATTTCAAAAGTTTGGGGTAAGATCGATTTTTCTTTTTTTAAATTAATACTCGTTTAGCAAAGATACATTAAATTGACCAAAAGTGGCAGTAAAGACATACAGAGATCATAATGCTATTTCGAATAAATGCTGTTCTTTTTAATGTTCTGTTCATCAAAGAATCTTGGATAAAAATGTATCTCAGTTTCCACAAAAATATTAAGCAGAAATAATAATAAATGTTTCTTAAGCACCAAAGCATCATATTAGAATGACTTCTGAAGGATCATGTGACAATGAAGACTGGAATAATGATGCTGAAAATTCAGCTTTGCATCATGGGAATAAATTACTTTCCGAAATCAATTCAAATACAAAACAGTTATTTTAAATGAATATAATATTTCTTAATGTTACTGTTTTTACTGTACTTTTAATTAAATAAATGCAGACTTGGTGAGCATAAGAGACCTTTTGCAAAAACTTTTAAACTTTAAAGTGTGCAGTATATATATTTTGATGACTAAAGGATTTTTATTCATAAGAGATGCTTCTTGTCTGCCGGTTTTGATCTTGTTGCAATGCATTATGAGATTGTCTTCACCAGAAAATATGCTTGCGTTCAGTGCAACTTGATTTAATTATGATACCTTAAAATGCTTCCTATGTAGAAGCTCACTCGGTTTTGTATCAGAGTCAAAGTGTGTGTACAGTAAGTGTGTATTCTCCTCTACTTTCTCAGCTCACTCATTAGCAGTTGGCCTCACTTCTTTAATAATCCTGAGGTCACATAAGGTCACTGAGGGTCATTGTGATTCATAGTGAGAAGGGCCGACAGGGGCTCAGCCACCATCTGATTAGACAAATGTTTTCCCCTTCAGCAAGGTGACCGGCTCCACCCGCACAGCCC
>JAUZSZ010000130.1:960188-971574 GCA_034780575.1 Labeobarbus marequensis
ACCTCGTGGATGAACTCTCCTATGTCTCCGGGATGGGGTGCGGCCGAGCGGATGGGATAGTTGGGCTCGGAGTGCATCGGTCGCTCGTCCAGCCGGCGGATCCCAACGGGCTTGATCATGTCTGGCTCCAGAGTATCGGGCTGCTGCAGCTGGCTCAGGTCATAGTCCTGAAGAAACACAGATAGCGGGAAGAGACAATCACAAATAGGGTTAGAGGTCTGCTCAAAGCCCATGGTTTTCTGGAAACATCTGCTAGGAGAACAAAGAACATTTTGACCTTAGTAATGTAATTTAAATTTGCTTTGTTCCATATGAAGGATATTCATGTGGGTTTTCTTTTTTTAGAAGTTAGTTAAAAACCTTCCTTGTGGAAAATGTTAGAATGTCCTAATTTAGAATAAGTAAAAAAAAAAAAAGTTTTTGTTTAAAAAAGTCACTCTGTGGTATTTCCTCCTTTACTTAGCTAGTTGACAGCCAAAAATATTCTTTAATTTCTGATACAGTCATATACACTGTGCAGTTGTGCTGCTGTTTTCAAGAATTATTTGAAAAAGAAAATGCCTATGAAAATAACTATAGTTAAAGGTTAAAACAAAGGAAATGGATATGAAAGGAGGTCAGAATATACCAGCCTTTTACAAGATGTATTTAAAAGATGACACGTCTGTAAGTGCTCATGGTTTATGGAGTATTACTTTGAAAATGCTATAGCACTCAACCATGTGCAAGATGTAGAAGCAGGTGGAAAAAACACAGCTCACCCCAGGCTTAAGTACATTACTAATGGATTTTTTTAGATTTAATGTTTTAATTAAAATCTAAAATGCCAAATGGTTCCTGTGGGAGTTAGTTTTAGGGGATAGAAAATATCATAAACTCATAAAAACCATAGAAAAGTCTCGAAAATGATAAAACACAAAAGGTTTGAGTGTTTTGTGTGTGTGTCAATTGTGTAAAAACCAAAGTTTGGCTCAAATGCAAATCTGTGTCTCACACATACTCACTCCACCAGGCAAAACACGAACAGTTTCATCAGTTTAAAATTTAGTCACTTTATAATCAGCATTACTTGCAAAACGAATGCTGAAAATTAGTCATCAAGATTTCAAAATGCACCACGCAGCTCAAATTAAAATCGTGAACATTTAACGACGGGCTACAATGAAACTTTTTAAAATGTTTTTATTAAACAAGCTAGATTGTCTTGAGTAATTCTGAGCTGAAATAACTGTGTATGCCCAGCAGCAGCAGCAATAGAGAGGGAGTGCATGTACCTGGTCTTCCTCTCCACCGCCCTCCTCGTCGTATTTGAGTATGTTGTCTCGCACGTCGTCCTCTGGATCGATCAGCAGCTGCTTGGCCTGTCTCTCTTTATCCCGTCTCTTCATCCACATCACAAACATCAACACCAGCACTGCAGAGTGAGAAAGAAAGTGAGAGATAGATCAATATAAAAGGAGCAAAATGACTTGAGATCAGACAGTTAAAGGTGCAGTGTGTAATTTTTAGCACCACAAACCGAAATCGACATTTCGCTACCTTCTGCCCCCCTCAGTTACTGTTGCTCGCTCAGACGAGCTATATTTTCATGTAATTTTTCTGTAAAATGAGTTAATCACAAGCTATGTTTCCATCCAAATTGAAAATGTAATTTAACTAAAAACAGGTTTTACATCCCATGTGTTTGAGAGAACAAAACTGTCACTTTCACAGAAGTTTGAGCAAAACAGAAATGGAAGTTGTGGCTACTGGGAAAACTACCATGGCTCTTTTATTAAATGCAAATAAATTACTTTAGTGCACAGAGACAAAACATTCTGAAAAATGAAGTCGCTAGTGAATAATGACAGAAGCCTCATTTTTTGAGGGGTGATGGCGTCAAACGGATTTGTAAGGTGACAATAGGCAATCGTTTGAAGACAGGCTTTGACTCTAGTGTTTCTTGAAGACCAGAGCCAAATTTCTGCTATGATATTGGTCTGAAGTGAATTATTCAATCACATGACTTGAGGCACATGAGGCACAATGTGTTTCCATCATAGTTTGTGTTTATGTCTTCTTGCTGAATGAAACATTAATCCACCTCAAGAGAGCTTATACGGTTTTTTAATGCACATTTTAGAAACTGGATTTACTTGGTGTTTCCATCCAATATTTTTTAAAATAAAACATATAAAATATTAAATAAAAATCCATGGATGGATGCCCAGCTACAGTCAACCCGAAAAGAAAAAAAAAAGCATTGATTTTGATTCAACTGATAACATTGGTGTAAGTCAGAACAATTCCTATCCTTTCTACAACAGCTTCACTATGAAATATTTTGTGACTATATCACCTCTGCGACCAAAAGCAGATCACATGTGCTCAGCAGAAATGTGACCAACTTATAAGAACTCCACAGCCTGGAAGAAACAACAATCTCTGTCTAGTGTGTGTCTTACCCAGTAGAATGATGATGCAGATAAGTATGGCAATGATGGCTCCGGTGCCCAGCCCAGCTGCCATGATGCGTTCCATATCCATGCAGTCGCCATGGTGGTCGCACCGACACACTTTGATACGCAGATAGGTGGTGTTGGACATAGGGAGGTTACCCGAGTCTGTGATGCTGATGGGCAACTCGTATATCCCGCTTTCCAGGTAACTAATCTTCAGACTTAACTGAGCGTGATCACCTATAAACCAACCACAAATCACATGAGATAAAATCTGTCAAGAAAAATAAAAACAGAATTAAGTAATTGTTAATCCCAGAGAAATCTTTTCCAGTTGGCGTACTGCTGATTCGAGTCAGAGTCCAGTTTCTGCGGATATCAGAGGGTCGGTTGGGCAGTTCAAAAGCGTAGGGTCCAGCGTTGGGGTTGAGGTCTCCATCTACGGCTGTGATATTGATGGCGTTGGGTTCAGGACGCTCGCAAACTTCTGTTTCTTGAGGGAAGACTTGAGGTGCGTTATCGTTTATGTCCAGCAGGTAGATCTGCAGAGTACCCGTCCCACTCGCAGGGGGGACACCTGTTGACGGACAGAAGGAAAAAGGAGAACTCAATACCAACATAAGCTGTGTCCCAATTCAGAGGCTGCATCCTTTGAAGGCTGCATTTGAACCAATTTGAAGACTCCATCATATGTGGCCTCAAAATGCGTCCTTTGTTTCCCGAGCCATGAAGGGTACAACAGATGGATCCTTCATGGCCCAGACTACTGCAAGATTCAATGTACGACAGGATTTTTTTGAGAGAAAATGCTGGATTGCATTTTTAAACCCAAATATTGCATTTCAACTTAATCGAATATCAAACAAAACAAATGTTACAAAAAACACTTTAAGTGGTCTAAACGTTGACATAACTTAGTAAGATGTAATTTTATGTACATAAGTGGACCAAGGTAAACATATTTAGACAGGCTGTGGAACCTAAGTTGTTTTCAGACAACTTTTAAGTCCAGTAGAAACGTTAACTCCATTCATCAATGGAAGCTGTCACAGGGTAGGTGACAAGAGCATTCCTCCATAGGCTAGACCGTCCCATTTAAAGTGCCTCTATTATGAATTTTTGAAAATGACCTTTCATGCAGTGTGTAACACAGCTCTTAAGTGAATGAAAACATCCTGCAAAGTTTTAAATCTGAAAGTGCACCATGTATAAAGTTATTGTCTCTCAAAAGAAAGAGTCGTGTCACACCTGTGGACTGTTTGTGTTTGTTTTTTCTCCCTACGTTTTCTCCCTCATGTTGAGTGTTCATTGACTTCAGGTGTTCCTTGTTATTTCCCTCATTTAGTTTTATACTTAAGCTCAGTTCAGTTTAGTGTCTAAGGTCCTCTGGTTCCTGTGTTTGTGCTACGTGTTTATCTTTGGATTATCATTAAAGACTGTTATTTGAGTTCCTCGTCTCCACGTTCCTCGCTCCACGATGTAGCAGCAAACTGTGACAAGTCGACTCTGAATCATTGAAACGAGTCGTTTTTTTAAAATTAATCCCAAGCCGTTTCATGTTGATGTCAACATAAAAAAACATTAGCATATTGTCCGCTCCCTTTTCGCGTTTGTCTGAATGAATTTGCAAATCATTCTTTGCTACTAGGTGCTGCTTTTGGAGCGTAAAAATAGCGTTTTCCCCGGTAACGGCTGTACACAAAGCAGCACTGCGTTCACAAACGCTGCTTTATCAGGCATCACAGTCATGATGAAATGAAAATGAGACCAATCGGACCAGTCACCGCAGATTAGCATCACGCAAAGGAAGGGTTTGGAAAAATGAATCGTTGAGCAAATCGTTTGGGAGTTGTTTGATCAAGTAATGTAAAAGTAAATGCATATATAAGACAATGAAAGTGTGCATGACCTTGCATGCATGCCAACCTGTTGTTGGGGACTCCCAAAACCAAACTTTAATAACTGAGCACTAAATCATCATATTAGAATGATTTCTGAAGGACTATTTGACTCTGAAGACTGGAGTAATGATGCTGAAAATTCAGCTTTGCGTCACAGGAATAAATTTCATTTTTAAATATGTAAAAATAAAAAAAACAGTTATTTTAATATCTAACAGTATTATTGTTTTTACTGGTTTTTGACTGGTAGTGAAGGTCATGGACACACTCGTTTTGCTTTTTTGTTGTTGAAGAATCATGAATACTAAGAGTTTAGTAACAATAATAAGATAAAAGCATCATCCTCAGCCTTTTATAATCATTATAATTTGCACCATGTTTTACAGAGTTGTCAAAAGCTCTCGCCTGATGGAGTTTCAGTGTGAGAGGTGCGTCTCTCTCTCTCTCCTCTCTTCAGGAGTCTGGCTGCTTTGTAGTCGAAGGGTCCAGAAGTTTATGCAGTGAGTTCAGTCCAGCCCTGAGCACGAAGCCCTCACAGTGACACAGTCTTCAGGGCTTCTCCAGTTACAGGCCTGGCCTTCATGTCTTTCGAAGAAGGCTGAGGGAGTTGGGGGGAAACGTGCAGGGAACTTGAGCGTCCTCCAGTGAATTACACAATACGCCAGCTATGGAAAAGTCTGCTTCTCTGGAGACCATCCTAATGTTAGGAGTTAAAGTGTGTCCCCACCTTCCTCATTACATCCCCTCCCCTGTCTCAGTCGATCTGAGGCTTTTTTCTCTCGTTCTCATCTCTCTTTCTGTCTTTCTGCACCTAGTTTGCACTCAAGTTCAGCTCTTTATCTCAAGTGTATTAACACACAGGAACAAGGTTGTGCATCATTCAGAATTGATTTGACAATGCCATAAATTCCACTTCTAATTCAAATTTAAATTTAACAGGTGGTTCCCACAGTCCTTGAAAACTTTGAATGGTCATGGAGATTTATTTAGCCAATATAAAAATGGAATTTTTCATGGCTAAAAGATACCCATGTGAGTGTGGTCTCTATTAAAAATCCTTATCCTTAATTAAAATATAGTAAAATAACATCTAGTTTACATTATTATATATTATGATAAATAACTTTTTAAAATGTTTTTAAAATGCTAATAATTGAAAAGTTAAAGATATTAATTAAAAAAATGGAAAAAGTCCCATTTTTCATACTGTACATTATAGTGTTGCGATGCCTAAATTCACTTGCAGCATTTTAAATGATAGATTTTTAGTTTGGCAAAGCTGATTTAAGCAATTAGAGTTCATGTTTGATGTTATAGTAGCAATTACATGTTCAGTCAATTCCTCTTCAACATTAAATTCAACATTCTGTGTGGCCTATTAGATTTAAATTTAATCATGAATTGAAAGGGAGCCATTCTTAAATTCTCAGTTTACCTAATGCTGCGCAGGAGAGATGGACTTCAGCATTTATGGTGGCCATCAGCAGACACGGCCTCAGTCTGATCGATGGAAACCATCAGAGAGACAGTGTTTCGCCTGACGTGACTCTGCTCTGCCTGTGTGCCATGTTAGGTAACACGTTCCAGCCTGATTTTACTCAAAACACAGTCAGCCGCCCAACCAGATGTTAGGCTATAAAATTCAGGTGAATTTGACTATAAGTACATTTTTCACTTTGGAAAATTGTCTCAAGCTTACACTTACAATAACAAGACTGTTCGTGACATGAGGGAAGCCACTGGTGTGCTGTGTTTATGCTATTCCTGCTTATTGTTTTTTTGTCTGTACTTCATAGTAGTTCAATCTATGGCTGTGCATGGGAAATTTCAGTCGTCCCGAGCACTTAGCCTCTGATAAGACAAACAACAGGGCTCTGTTCAGTGTCAGAGGGGCCGATTCTATCCCTCACGTCACTCTCACATTGCTCTTTTTTTCATTTAAATGTTTTTTTTTTGGGGGGAAAAGGAATTGCTTGTTTTATTCAGAAAGGAAGCACTAAATTGATTAAAAGTGACAGTAAAGGAATTTATAATGTTTCAAAAGATTCCGGTTCCAAATAACTGCAATTTTCTCTTCATCAAAGAATCCTGATCACGGTTTCCACAAAAAAATTGAGCAGCACAACTGTTTTCAACCTAAAAAATTTACCTTGAGCACCAGGTCAGCATATTAGAATTATTTCTGGAGGATCATGTGACACTAGATTAAGATGCTGAAAATTCAGCTTTGTCGTCACAGAAATAAATACATTTTGATATATGTTCAAACAGAAATTATATATTTTAAATGGTAATAATATTTCACAGTATTTCTGTTTTTGCTGTATTTTTCATCAAATATGAATGCAGAGAAAAAGCAGCCAGAACATTCTGCAAAACATCTTCATTGTGTTCCACGGAAAATCATACAGGTTTGCAGCATGAGTAAACGATGAAAAAATGTACATTTTTACGTGAAATATTCCTTTTGAAAGTGATATAATGTCAAATTTCCATTTTATATTGGTGTTATTCTCAGCTTAAATTGAGTTTGTAAGTTTACAAAAATATGCAGAAGTATAGACTACAAACAAGACAAAACAAGTTGTCTGGCTGAAGGATACAGTACACAATACCGCATTTTGTAAATGTAATATAAGAGAAACCACCTAAAACAACAGCGTCTTCCCTCTATAAAGTCATTCTGAGATAAAACGAACATCAGCACAGACTCTGCCTTGATTGTTCGATTAGGCAGCGCATGGGGAGTTTATGCCAGCGTTAGGCAGAGGCAGTCACGCAATGGGATCAGCTTAAAACAGAAACATGTGTGGGCAAAGGGACTTGAATTAATACCAAAGACCTTTCCTTTCCTTTTTTTTCCTCTCGTTTACCCTTTTTCTCTGGAATAGCAACAACCAGCAACTGAGACTTTCCCTAGAATGAGCCTGGCAAATGGAAGGAAATGACATCATTAAGGGGGGGTTGTAATTGATGTCTCAGTGTTTTCGGTAGAAGGTCTTGGCTATAATCTGACTTTTTGTGTGTTTCACAGCTGCTCCCTTCAAATTAGACTGTGTAGTTCTACGGTAAAAGTTGCAGGTACATCCCGCAAATTGCTCAATGTGTTGATGCTGAGCGGTTTAACAAATTAAAGATTCAATCATCTACTGGTTTACACAAACAACGAAAGCACCGAAAGTACCATAGTACTTTTATCATACTACCATCATAGTACTGCTATGGTTTCTTGGACAAGATACTGTGTTAATACTATGTTTTTTGAACAAGTACCATAAGTATTCAAAAGATCTTTAGAATAATATTGATATGCTCACAAAGCTGTATTTATTTGATCACAGTAAAACAGTAATGTTTTGAACTATTATTATAATTTAAATGAACTATTTTCTATTTTAATATATGTTAAAATGTAATTTATTTCTGTGATGCAAAGCTAAATTTTCAGCATTATTACTCCAGTCCTAAGTGTCACGTGATGCTTCAGAAATCACTCTAATATGCTGATTTGGTGCTCGAAAAAATCTTATTCTTATAATCACTGAAAATTGCACTTGCGTAATATTTTTGAGGAAACCATGACACATTTTTTTCAAGATTCTTTGAGTATAAAGTTTAAAAAAGCAATCTTTTGTAGCCATGTAAAAGTCTTTACTGTCGCTTTTGATCGATTTATTCCTTGCTAAAAAATAGTCAGATTAAAAATAATACTGACATCAAACTTTTGAACAAAATTTGTGCCAAAGTCCCATTTTTATGTGACGACCAAGGTACCACTATTTTTTATAGTACTTTTTTGTGAGTTGACTTACAAAAAGTAAGATGAAAACAAGTCTCTATTCTGAAATGGTCTTCAAACTGAGTTATTTGTAAGCCTTACTTATGAACGCTGTCAAATCAATCAGCCTCACAACATTAGCACTGATTATTTGACATTAAGAGATTATCATATGTCCAACAGTGTGTGTTTATCATAGTGTCTGGCTCATTGTTTATTGTATTTGTTGGTGAAAAATCATTCAGAGAGTCTGTGATTGTTAGGCAGATGATCATATTGTTTTGGTGTTGTTTGGGATGGGTTTATTAGGTTATTTCTCCCACTTACCACTGGACAGGAGTTTCGGGAGGAACAAATTACATTTGGGTGTACTAAACTGAATCATTTATATGGGTTTGATCTCATTTTCAGCCTCCTTGTGGTTTCAGCCTAAGATGTCATCCTTTTCACAGAGACAAAGAGAGAGACAGACGGAAAGACATACTGACATCAAACGTAATCCAGTTTCATTTAATTTTAGATCCCTTTGTGTTTTATTTTGAAAGCATCATGCAACACACTTCATCCGTTTTTCATTAAGGAAGTCGTCAATCGGTCATAAGCATTATTTTATTAGCTGCGTGGCCATGAAGAGCTCAAAATAGAGTAGCTCACTGTTTCCTTTAGTGATGATAATAATCACCACACTGTCTCTGTAGTTTTGTATTTGACAAAACAGCCTGTCTTTTAAACACATTTTCCATGTTTTCCAACATCAAGTATCATGAAAACTACAAATTCAGAAGTATTTCTTTTGATAAATGTTAATCAGTTTTTTTTTAAATCTTGAGCTTTCAAATGAAGTTTTACATTATATACTTTAAATTAAACCATTGTGTTCTGTGCACTTAATTTTTAAGGTATAATAAACCTTTACTGGCTGGTTTTGCCATTATTTTAAGGCCAAAGGGCAGCATACTGTGTTTTGTAATTACTTCCATAAATTAAATAGCATTTGTGCAGGAACCATTACGTAACATAACGGGAATTTGTGCATATAGAAAGTCCATGTTTTTGTGATCCACTCAAAAAACATCTTTGCTCTAAGATGGTTGGTACATCATATGTTGTGTTGTGAATTCATGACTACTTTTAATGCTTTATGATTTATAATAGTTCTGGTCTGCATATATATTCAGAATGCATTTCTATTGTCACCCTTAATAGGTTCCCTGGGTTGTTGTTTTATTTTAATCTTTAAGCATTATGCTTGAATTGTGTTTTACATTATGCTGTTAATGCCCGCTGGTTTAAATTAAACTTGTAGCAAATATGTTATGCATCACTTTTAAATACTGCAAGTAGTTTTTGTGGATATTCGTCACTATGTGCATTGTCTCACTGACATTTACATTTGCGTCTGACTCGTATCTCTTGGGTAGATCTATGTGAACAACTGCCAGACTGTTCATGCATTACACGATTGCATTTCTGTAGCAGGTGGGAAAGGGAGTCATTGCCGCACTGTTGTGTGGAGTCAGGGTATTTCCCCTGCTGCCCGTCTGTCGGGCGAGAGGCTGCCTGCCATTACTCACGATAAACACTGCTCATTTAGGCTGAAGGTGACCCTCTTACAATTAATTATTGAACTTCTCCGTCAGTCAGGATTATTAAGTCACTCCATCATTAATTACTTTGCTTGAATGTTGTCACAGTTTCTGTTGGTGCCATTTTACATCATTTTGTTTGATCCGGCTCACTCGTAAAAGCAACAACGCAACAAGAACATATTGACAGAGTACTGGCTTCAAATATCATACTGAAAGAAATATAAGTGGACTTCATCAGACAGACATAGTAAACTATATACTTATACATATATTAAACCAGGCATGTTTTTCACATTTGAGGCATTATAGTAATTAATTCATTCTTTGAAATGGATCATTTGAACTGATTCATGGAAATTAATCTAAACGTGATTAGTTAGTTAGTTTTGTGTGTTGTTCTTATGACAAGTGAAGATGGAAGAGATGTGTTTTTAGCCGTTTCTTGAAGATGGCTAAGGACTCAGCTGCTCAGATTGAGTTGGGCTGGTCATTCCACCAGGAGGCAACAGGTAATGTAAAAGTCTGTGAAAGTGATTTTGTGCCTCTTTTAGATGGCAGTATAATGTGCCGTTCACTTGCAGAATGCAAGCTTCAAGAAGGCACATAGAGTAAGTCTGAAGTAGTGAATTTAGGTAAAGGGGTGCAGAGCAACTGTTATGCAAACATTTGCATGCAGTCTTGAGATTAAATTAAAAGAAAACCGAAAAATCGAGGTAAAGATCACCTGTGAACAGAATATTTATTGTATATTCCAATCAAGCTGTAGTTTTGTCAAATTAATGCAAAAATTTGAATCTATTATTATTTGTGTGTATTTTGGATACATAAAATTGGAGCTATGAAATTAGTCATAGCAAGACTAATTTAAAATGCAATTACCAACACAGTGATATTTTGTTTGACTTCAGAGTCCTCTTTGCTTGTCAATCATAGATGTGTTACATGACTTTCAGATGTAGTGTTTTGAAATCTGGGTCAACAATCCATTTTGATTGGCCTAGCACAGAAATGGGTGGTAGTATCTTTAATGTTTTATTGAATGGCTCCTGAGGGAATAGGGATCTGAGAATAGAAATCTAAATGTCCAAGCACTCATCTGATGAAGTCAGAGGTCAGGCAGTAATCTGTGCCTCTTCTGTCCTGTTCGTTAGCTTTAGTCTTGCTCAGTGACCGGAGAAACGGTGGATCATCAATTGATGTTTAGTTGAGATAGTTGAACACATTAGCGTTCACCCATGTGTCATTTAAGCCACTTATTGCCACAGTAAGACTAATTAATGACTCTCACATCCCTCTCAAAGAGACTTGTACATCAAACTGTGGATATTGATGATTCCTGTGAGTTTTAGAGCTTCATCAATCATGCATTTGAAATGCCATAATAATTTTGCACTAGGTTTGTGGTTTATTTAGAACTGTACATCAGTACTCTCTTTTGAGTTTACTGAGTTGTCAGTGTGCTGTATACTGTGTCCCAATTTGCCTACTGTATACTGAATAGTAAGCAAGATGTCCCAAAATAATAGTATGATTTGGGAATGAAGATAGAAGAGGTGTGTTTTTAGCAATTTCTTGAAGATGGACTCAAGGACTCAGCTGCTCAGATTGAGTTGGGCAGGTCATTCCACCAGGAGGGAACAGTTAATGTAAAAGTCTGTGAAAGTGATTTTGTGCCTCTTT
>JAUZSZ010000130.1:1020547-1030887 GCA_034780575.1 Labeobarbus marequensis
TAGGTTCTTGGCTCTCTTGACTACACCTCCATCTCTGTATTCCAGACCTCCAGGAATGGCCTGAAGGAGCCATCTGCCGCTCCTGCCCACCTGGACTCTCTGGGCCTGGGCTACGCTCCCTCCGCTCCCCTCGAGGAGCCTTACCCTCCCCACCACTCTTCCGCCTCGCTCATCAAAGCCATCCGAGAGGAACTGATGCGCCTGTCCCAGAAACAGGCAGCGGTACCCAGCTACCACAGCTGAGACCTGCCCCCTCCAGCTCCATCAGGCAAAAACTGCACTACACTGCACTGTACTTCCCATGGAAGTGGCTTTTTTGAGAGGACGATGACTGTACGTCATGTAGCCTCTGCTGCCTCCCGGTGGCAGAGAGCATTAGGACAGGAAGAGTAGACGATTATCCTTTATTCCCACATTCCCCAAGTTGTTCTAAACATAAGCAGAGACTGAAGAATTATGATTTTTTTACCTTCTTTACAGGCGACTATATAATTTGGTAGCAACTGCTCTATACAGACCGGGATAACAAAGCTAAAATGTGGCTGCCACACATTCCTTTGGGCCTCTGTTAGAAGTGTGCATGTGTTTTTCACATTGTGTTGTTTCTTTGCTGTGTACACTGCCTTCACATTTGAATAATTTTATACCTTGCACTGGCTCTTGTATATTCTCATCACTGAAAATTGAACTGCTTTTGAAACCTTAAATTAATCTCTATGATCTACAGTTTTTATCTTATTTTTGTTGTTTTATTTCTCAGTGCATCTTTTTTTCCCCTTCTCCCCATGGTGCTGATTCTTTTATCTCCGTTTAATGGCCATCAAGCACACATTGGCTTCATAATACAGTACTGAACCCTACACAGTATTGTCTTATAGGGTCCAGTAACAGTATTTGAAGTAGTGATTTTTTCCATTTTCATATGCCTTTATTTGGTTTGGCATCTCTACAGGTGAGCTGGACATACTGTACAGCTGTTATGTCCCGTGCATTGGAGGAAACTGTGTTAACATTAAAGAAATGTTCCAGGTTCAGTACAATTTGAGAGACTGTAAACGAATAAAAATGCGTTTTCAGTAATCTACTTACAATGCAATAATCCATGAAGTATTCCAAGTTGCCCACAAGTTGATTGGCTGAAAGTACATAAATAAATAAAAATATTAAATAAAAAAGTTAAATAATCTTAATTAAATAACAAAATGATTGTAACTGACAAAATAATAAAAATAATAAATAATAAAAAAATTAAAAATGCCATCAACTCATAGCAATGAATTCACATTAATTTGGATAAAGTAACTTCTGAACTTCAAAAGTTTGAGGTTGTCATGATTTTTTTTTTATGTTTTCAAAGGGAGTATTTATTTCATTTATTTCATCAAAAATACAGAAAAAGAGTAGTATTATCAAATATTATTAGACTACAATTTAAAATAACTGGTTTCTAACTGTTGTGCTGCTTAATATTTTTCTGGAAGCTTTTTTTCAGAATTCTTTGTTGAATAGAAATTTCAAAAGATCAGCATTTATTTGAAATTGAAATGTTTTTTAACATTTCAACATGTCTTTACCTTCACTTTTGACTGTATACATAATACATACTTGCTGAATAAAAGTATTATGTTCTTTAAAAAAAACCTACTGACCACAAACTTCTGCATATTTTAATATACAGGGTAGATTTTTTATTTTTTTTTTAAATACACTACTCATAACTGTTGGTAATTGCTTTGAGGTTGTTTGTGGTCTCCCATAGATGTAGGTTGATAGGTCATCTGCACATTTTGTTTTACTGAAGAAGTTTGAGAATTTCTGCATTAGAATTCCACTTCAGCAAAACCAAAAAAAAAAAAAAAAAAAAAAAAAAATGCACATTTTGGCTTTTACTGTAAATCCATCTGAAATGCGTAGCACCATTGTAAGTGCATTACTGTGAACATGTTTTTATGTTTTACAAACTGAGGGACGAGTCAAAATGGTTCTGTGATAATCAACAATACGTCACAGATGCTGAAGAGCTTAACTCACTTTGATCCCAGAACATTCCTTAAACTGTCCATTTGTTCATTTTAGTCCATCTGTTTCTCAAAAACAGAATTCAGTTCTGAATAATTCAGTACTTTCAGTATTACCACTGTGTAAATGGTATTGATTAAAGTCAGGCTTTTTGCCCAGCTGTATTTTATGGCCATGAAGTGCTCATAATTTCATAGCAGAAAGTGTTTTTTATTCAAATAATTGTTATTCCAGGATGCACTATTGCTCATTAAACTGCTGTTGATTAAATAAGTGCAGTATATTCCTCTGTCTTCATGCTTTTGATGTGTTAGAAAAGCATAAAACTGTAGTATTAAAGTCGCTAAAACACTGATCCCTTGGCTATTTGTACTTTTATTTCATGCTGAAATTGTGTTCTTGCATTTGTGCTAAAACTATTTTTGTGTTTATGTTGCAAACATTAGCATCGTTTGCTCTAAGAAAAAAGGACACTTCTGTTACTTTGTCACTTAATCTGCCCTTTTTTATTTGTTGGAATGAGTTTTTTTATTTGGATTTTGTTATGTCTCATTGGAACTACCTTGATCTCTAGTTAAAAATCTGCTGACTCTTTATTTAAGTGACAAATTAAAAAAAACGATTACTCTATGGTTGACTGTTGTTTGCCTTATCAAACTTTACTAAGTTAAAGACACTGAGCGCTGAAACCTGACTGGTAAGTGTGCATGTTTAAATCAAATTACTTAAGCATTCATCTGAACTCAAACACATGTAATTGCTGTTCACATCATGAAATAACATTGAGATCTTGTTAGACACACTTTCAAAGAGTTGCTTTGTCTGCATGGTTGCTTTAAGCTGATTTGTTTGTGTATAGTGCATCCTAGTGGATAAACTGGTACAATTTCTGATGCATTCTTACTAAAATGTAATGCAAAATATTAGGGTTTTTATATGCATTATTCTTTTCCTTTTTAATGCTTAAATATATTTTAGTTGCTGCATTAAATATTAAAATGAATAACTGAAATATCTGAAACTGATCTATCTAAAACAATATATGCCTTCATTTTTGGCATTTATATCATAAGGTATTTTCCATCCATATAAATTAGTTGCCTACTTTGTTTTGCATTTACAGTCTACAACCAATAGATGGCGCCAATTGCTTGTTAGTTTATACCCATTGACTTCCATTGTATGGTGAAAAAGATACGAAGTTTTTCCCTCACATTTTATTCAACTTATTTACTTTTGTGTGTGTGTTTTTTTGTTTGTTTGTTTTTTTTTAATAAATTGTGCATATGCAAGATTATGAACTGCAGTATTTAGAATTTCAAATTGCGTCTTTTTTCCATGCACTAATAATAACTAAGCATGGAAAAACTGAATCTTATCATCAGACGAACAAAAATAACTCCAGGCTTGTTGTTTGCTTTAATTATGCAGGTCTAAATAACTAGGCTTTCACTGAAAAATTCCACCCATCTGCACAGCCTGTCCTTTAAAATACACATAAAAGCCTTGTTATTAAGTCATAGTAACTTCACATGACGACTCAGACTCTCAGACTCCCTGAGCTCGTGTTTCTCTGGTGCACATATGGTACCGAAACTGCAGTCCTGTTTACATTCTCGAACAAAAGGCCTCATCAATGTTTCAGCGGATCTGCATTGTTCAATTTGTCCACCTTGTGTAATGTGGCGACCTAGTGCTAATATTTGCCTTGTCAAATGTGGACATATTTTCAGACCAGTCTATATTTACTCCCAAAGGGGTAATGCAAATTATCTTGAGTTGTAATATAGCTGCCTACCTGCCTTTATATTATATAATCTCCCTTTCATTAAAGTATCTTTGTCGTTTTACACTATCAGTACCCTGCTGGATAGCCTAGCATGGTTTTTAGCAGTAAATTGTACTGAATGTTTACTTATGGGTATGCTAGTATTGTGCTAGTCTAGCTAGCAGATTAGCTTAAATTTAGTAGTCTTACCTGTAAACAAACTGTTTTATAGATAATTCATATTCTTAACATGTTAATATTTCACATTCAGTGACCCCTGACTAGTTGACTGTTATTATTACAATTTTCACCCTTTTGTATTTGTTCAGTCCAATGACCGGTTCTGATGTCTCTGATAACGCTTTATCACTCTTTTGCTCCTTACCTTAACCCGCCACAATTGAGTTTCACTAAGAGCCTATCAGTTACTGTGTCCCTGAAATCCAACACCTCTGCTTGGCACACTGGGATGCGTAAGGACAATGTCACAGGGCCTTGGCAGGGGGAGTACCTGCTCAGGTAACCAGACACTCAGACACCCCCACAAACCCATCACTCGCAAAAGCCCCGAGCCTCACATTCATCCTCAGAGAGAGCAGGTTAAGAGAAAGACCTAGTATGGAGGAGACTGAAGTGCATTCAGCAGGTTTTTAATTGCTGAATTTGACAGGGATGTGTTTAGATGTTTCTCAGAATACATGGAGAAGATTATTTAGACCTATACTTGTTTATTTTGCTCTGCATAACATGTTGAGTCTATGAGCACATCTCTGCAGGTCAATCTTTCTTGGAAATATGAAGAAATGGGAATATGAAACCATGGAAAACCGTCCAACTGTGATGGTATCCTGAAATGCATTTCTGTATTGGGATCTCATTCATAAACTGAAGCCTCAACATCTGATTGGACACTAAAAGCTTGTATCTTCTGGCATGATGCATGGACTCCCGTGCTCAGCGCTACAGTACTGTTTTGGTGATCCTCCAGATGTTTCTGCTGACCCTGCTTCATACCAGGACCCGGAAATCTCCAAAACTGGGCCGGATCCTGCCATGGGCCTGGCTGTTCTCTCTCAGCCTGGTCCAATAAAGCCAGTGAGGACTGACAGCCAGCCTTCATTTAGCTGCGTCTCCATCCAGACCAAGACCAATGGGACTAACTCCAAAACCAAAGAACCAGACACAGAGAACCAAGACACACTTCATTCCTACCCAAGCTCAGAAGGGTTCTCAGAAGACGACGATGCCCAAGATAGGAGCCCTGTTCTGGACACAAAACGGCCACATATTCCCCGTCCATCTATTATCAGGCCACAGAAGGTAAGAACTCTATTAGTAGGACTTGCACTCAACCTTTAGCTTGTTTAGCCATGGAAGCCCATTTCTGCCACGGTATAATTGCAACATTTTATTTCAAAATTGTGACTTTTTTTCTCACAGTTTTGAGTTTATATGTCATAATTTGGACTTTGTTTCTCACAGGTCAGAATTGGAAAATTCTGACTTTCTATAAACTCGGAATTGCAAAAAAACAAAAGAAGTAAATTCTGAGTTTAATCTAGCAATTATGACATTTTTTCTCAGTTGCAAGAAAAAGTCAAAATTCTGAGATTAAAAAAAGTAACAATTACCTTTTAATTTTTCATCCTGTAGTGGAAATAGGCTTCCATAGTTTGGCTTAACTGGTTCCTGAAACTCTTAAAGCTCCTTCTGAGATTCTAGTAAGGTCAGACAGATGTTCATTGACTGAAATTGTTTCATTAAAAATTCCATGAAATCACCTGATGGTCACATATTTATTTTCTGTCGAAGTTTGTTTGGGAAATTATTCTCCTCTTAAAAGTTACATTCAAAATGGCAAACCTAATGTTTCTGTCTTGATATTCCAGATAATATGTTTATATGGCAGAAATCGTAAGAGTAGCATGCTAGTATGCAATTCTGATGAGTTACGTCGCTGCAATGGACCATGACTAGTCAGTTGAAGATACGATTTGGGGAGGGGCATTCTCATTCTAGAGAGCATTTGATTGGACAAAAATCTCTGTAGAGCAAGATGATCTCATCAATATTTCGGTTCTTTATCCAAGAAGCACTGGAGTCTGATAACCCTCCCCTTCAGCTATGCAAGGAAAACAGTTGAGTGTCCAACATTCCACGCTTTGTTTTTTTTGGTTGAATGAGTACAGATTTTAAAGTGTATTCTTTCTTGTTGGAATTTTCAGTCAACACACTTTTCACACTCTTAACAACAAAATAGTATAAAAGTAGATGAATTGGGACACACTCTATAAATCTGAATACAGATGCCTCAAAGCTAATAGACATGGACTGATTTCATTCAGCTCTTTATCAGTAAGTGTGCATGTTTAGACAAGTCATTTAACACAAGTCAAACTGGTTGCACTTTAGCTAAAGTTCTACATGACCAAATTAACGTTATCAATCTGAGTTAAATCAAATGATCATCTTAAATAACCATTAACTATTTTTTAGGCTGGTTTATGTTTAAAAGAATGAAGGCTTCGGCCTGGCTTGGCCTTTTAAGTTTAACGTAATTGTGAGTCACTGTAAAGGTTAGGACTAACCTAGTCTGCTATTGAGATTTACTGAGGTCTCAGTCCATGAACAAGACTTAAAGGCTCCTCATTAGCAATGCTATTAAACTTGTGTGTGTGCAGGTTTCTGGCTGCTAAAGCAATGTTTTGCTAATTAAACCACATCACTGTGAGAGCATTTTCCGATTCTAATAGGCAAATGTTCCAATTTCATTTCAACACTGCTGTTATGCAGAACGCCAAACTAGATATTTTGAAGAATGTTGGCGACCAAACAACATGGGACCACATGTTGAACTGTCTGTTGTCTTTAACGTCACACTTAAGTAAAGTCTCTATAATGAAGTCCTTTGTCCAAAACTGAGATTTAAAATCATGTATTTCCAGAATGTCATGACATTGAGATGAATGGGAATGCTAATGGATCGCTCTCTCCAGGTATTGTAGAGCTCCCAGAACGCTTCTTGTCCCACGTCATCACTGCCCATAAATCCAGCATCCCGTCTCTCCTTGAGGAAGATTGATCTTCCCTGAATTTAACCCCTGGGTGAACAGCCTGTCCTTCACATCCCCTGCTGTGTCACGGACTCTGTTTAGATTCATGCTAAGAGACTTTTTCCATTCTTTGTGTTTTATTTGAAATAAGGCCTCTCTAAAGGCACACACGCACATGCACTCTCACATGGTGTTATAGTAGCAGCCAGTGCTGATGAGAGCGCTCATGTTGAAGTAATATGTTAGTATGAGACACCTGGTACCCACAAAGATAGGTCAGTTACGGTCTCGAGTTCAAATGCCATGAAAATGTGTGTGCGGTCAATTAAAGAGAAGCGGGGGGATGGATGCCATTAAAGGGCTATCATTTTTCAACGGGAGCTAACTGCTGCATATGTGTATGTGTGTTCATGATGTGTGCTCATGTACACACTCTTGAAACACGATTCAAAGATAAAACCATGCTACAGCTATCAAGTTTTCAAGCCCTGTATATTTCATGCCATTACTAAATGACGCTATAAGTTACTTTTTTAGAGAGTAATGCAATATTGTAATGCATTACGTTTAATTTTCCCAAACACTGGTGGATGCAAATGATTTGGTCACTAAATATGGCTCATGTCACTCTTAATGCTGATAAATTGAGTTTTCTAACCTGTTTAATATGGATTTTTTTTTTACTTCTATCACTATGTTCTAAAGTTTAATACTTTCAGTTAGAGATCTATTCAAATCATTAACCACTAAATATGATTAACTTGCAAACACTTCTGGAAACATGAACCACAGCAAGGTTATCATAAACTTTAGTTTGGACATAGTATTTGAAAAGAAATCTGATTGTGAAGATGTTTTGCGATGTTCAAAAATCCAACGACACCTCCTTTATCTAGGCTACAGGAAAAAGGAAAAGAATGCTGAACAAGGAGAAACTTGAATGTGTGTGTGCATGTTTGTGTATGTTTGTGTGCATGTGTGCAATGGCTTGTGTATGAATTTCTGAGAACCAGTTTTTAGAGTTTTGTTAATAACATGTTCCTGTGTTTGGCAATCCTCTGCAAATATTGAAGTAGGACAAGAGATGTTGTTGCAAAGGAAGAGAAGGAATAGTTCCAAAATGGTTCTTCTGTGGCATCGCTGTGAAACACCCATTATTTTTTACATGTAATCAAAACACATTCCATCAGTTCATGCATTCACTGGGAATCGAACCCATGACCTTGGCATTTCTAGCATCATGTTTTACATGTTTTTGAGCTACAGGAAATGTTGTAGAAACTTGCATTTAGATATTTCAATTTTACCCACGTTTTCTATTATATTTTTTATGTAAAATTATACAGCAAATCACTCTGGAATGCAAGTTTCCTTCCTAATTCTGGAAGTTATAGTGCTGTTTTTTTCATGCAAGTCATAAGTCAGGAAAAGGAGTCATGTTTACTTATTGTAGCAGGAGTGTAGGATTTTTCAGTCTGTCTTCAGGGGACTGTTATTTAGTCCTTTGATTTTTATGTAACTCACAACATTAAAATAATGTGTTTAAAACAGATTGATTGACAGTGTTCTTGTTTCTCTTTGTGTCTGGAAAAGGAACACCCAATCCAGGACAGCCTGCCAGTCAGAACAGATTATGTTGAGCCAGAGGATGGACCATTATCAGGTACAGAAAACACACATACACACACTCCAAGGACAGATAATTACAAAGAGGCAAAGGATAGACAGCTATCAAAAAGCAACATAGGTTTCCTCTCCTCCTTTTCCTCTCAGAGTTGGCGATTTAGAGAGGAAATCTCTTCAAGCACACAGTGGAAAAAGGCAGCAGTTCTGCAGCCTTTGTGGAAAATATAATCACATTGAATCATGGCCTTGAATTCTGGGCTATCTGCAGCATGATGCTTTGAGTGCTGACCTAGTCTGCTGCTCGGTCAGGGACCTTTAATAAACAAGGGGAAACTCATTTTTATTTCTTCTTCCATGTCTCATTATATGGCTGGCCTGTGAGAGGATGTTTTAAGGACATATGGCAGCATAACAAGACATTTAGTCTGAGTGCTGCCTGTAGCTCAAACACTTGTAAAAGCAAGAACACAACCCAGCAAAACCATACTAACATGTTGTCACTGCTGTTTCAGCATTTTCAAACAATATAGATGTAAAAGTATAAACTCTTGTTTGCAAGAGACAAAATCAATAAATTACACCACACATCACACACAGGGAAAACTAATGTAACAATAAACAATACGTTTTTTTGGATTAGTATGCTCAAGAATGTTGCCAAGAAACAGTTTCAACATACTTTGTCTACAACAACAACAAAACAATCTATGAAGATTATTTTTTCAGGGGACTTTCAAAATTTGCTTTGCTTCAGAAAACTTGAAAATATTCAGTTATAACTTTTTGTCATTTGATTTAGTTGAGTTAGATTTGCATCAAATACAATGTGATTTTTGGTCTTCGAGATCTGCCAGCAAAATCACATTTTTCCACTTGGGCAAGCAATTTGTAGACAGCTTCTTTTTTTTTTTGCCACATGGCAACAAACCAAAGAGAACGTAGAACTGTATTATGACGATTCACAGAAATAGAGCGCCAAAGCTAAAGCTTTTGTAGATCCCTTCACAGCTGGCACCGATTTGCAGAAAATTAAGTTTGGCAAATAAATAATTATAGATGGATACATATGTATTCCCAACATTTTATTGTGTAAGCTTTATGTTACACCTCAAATGACAAGCAAAATCGTAGTAATTCCAATTAGCCAGTTCCTGATCTCAAATGGCTTGAATATGCAGAGCATTTGCAGTTTATATGGACTGAATGGCCCTGAAATTAGCTATAGAAAGTCCTTTACAAATGTATTTTTATAATTTGCCCACTGATGACCAATGATGATTTGGTTTTTGTACAGTAATTGCTGGCTGGAGGCGAGCTGGTGTTTAAATTTAGGGGCAGATTTATTGTACATAATTTTGTATACACCCTTGTCTGTATGAGCATTGATATTTTTGATCCATTTTGCCAAAAGCTTAAGACTGAATGTTAAATGTGTATATCTACCAAATATTTTGGATATTATAGAACCTTAAAGCTAACACACAAGCATTATAAACCACAAAACTCCATTTTTGTTTTCGTGGGGTTTTCCACAGAAATGTTTAGGTCAATTCTGAGGATTCTTTTAGTTCTCATGTGCTGCATTCTTTGTGTGTGTGTGTGTGTGTGTGTGTGTGTGTGTGTGTGTCTTTCCAAACTGCAGGGAACAAAAGTGAAGCATTCATGCACACATCTGTCCCATCCATCTGCACAGGCCTTAAAACCAATTCATGCAATGTAGACAATTGTGACCTTACAACGACCTGATTAACACTCATCAGTGATTGATAGAAAACAAGCAAATGACATTATATACTCCATCTATGCATGTTTTTTCTCAGTATAGTGTGTGTGTGTGTGTGTGTGTGTGTGTGTGTGTGTGTGTGTGTGTGTGT
>JAUZSZ010000130.1:1349706-1361434 GCA_034780575.1 Labeobarbus marequensis
CCTACCGTAAATATATTAAAACTTAATTTTTGATTAGTAATATGCATTGCTAAGAACTTCATTTAGACAGCTTTAAAGGCAATTTTCGAAATTTCGAAAAATTGACACTTATGACTGGTTTTGTGGTCCAGGGTCACATATGTAGACATGAAATATTGATTTGAGTTGAAATTATTTTATGATCGTGTAGACAGACAGCTTAACTAGCTTATCTTGTAGATTGACAGAAACCAATCAGCCTAGAAACAACAAAAACACTGAAACAATACTAAATTAAATTATTTTTATTTTTAATAATTTCTAATTTTTTTATACATTTCCTAATTTCTTTTTTTTTTTTTAAATTAATACTTTTATACATCAAGGATGAATTAAACTGATCAGAAGCGACAGTAAAGACGTGTCACTTTACAAAATATTTCTATTTCACATAAATGCCTTTCTTATGAACTTTCTATTCATTAAAGAATCCTGGAAAATATGCATCACAGTTTCCACAAAAATAATAAGTTTTCAACATTGATAAGTGAAATTTATTCATTTAATTTTTTTTAGCTCTAAATCATATTAAAATGATTTCTGAAGGATCATTTGACACTGAAGACTGAAGTAATGGAGCAATGGCATTTTTTTAAATTGCAGTCATACAAATATATCTGACTCTGAAACAAAGCATTGTAGAGAGCGTCAAACTTACCCATCATATTATAAAGGCTCTGTGGGGCAAACTGCCTGGGCATCTTCTGTATTGCTTCTTTATATACAGATATGGCCTCCTAAAAACAGAAGACACCGGTAATTCATAAAAAGCCACAATTGTAAGCATAAAGTACTCCGACTAAAAGCCTATTCATTCCAAGTCTTCATTTTCACAAATAAAACAAGCCAATTAAATCAAGTTCAAGAGTCTGAAAAATCAAATTCTGATAATCTTTCTAATCAGAGGCTATGTTCACTTTTTGTATTTCTTGGGAAACCAGTTTGAAAATGCTCAGAAATTACACACTTCATAGCATTGGTCTAAAAATCTTTCTTTCTTATACTGTCATATAATTTCATTACATCAGATCTGGTGTGTGCTGAATTGAAATCAAAAGGCTTTAACTATGCTAGAGAGCATCTCACCTCCTGGTGGCCCTGGTCATGAAGAAGCTTTCCCAGGTTATACAGGCAGCTGGTGACTGAGCTCTTGTGTGCATGAGGATCCTTCAGGTTTTCATCTGGGATATCGGCACAAGTGACAAAGGTGCGCTTGGCCTCTTCTAGACGGCCCTGGTTCATCAGGACAATCCCTGTGTTCAAGTAGGCGGCTGAAAGAGAGAGGAAAAAGGGTGAATATCAGTGCAAAAGGTAATGAGGCTTATTGAGGCTCAGAGAAAGACCTCCACTGGGGGCGGCAGGAATGAACTAGTTGATTTATGCAGTTCAGCGGCCTGCAGTCTAGTCGATAAGGTGCCAATACATATTCACTATCCACCCAGCCAGAATCAAATCTAAATCAGCAGGGGAATATCCACTCCAGCTGCAGGCTTAATTCTGAAGCTCTTAATAGACCATACATACACACAGAACCACAGATTTGAATGAGTTTATATCACAGGACAGGACAATCTATCAGGACTCCTACAGCAGGGACTCAGGGAAAATAGACATCCATCACTCTCCTCAGAGCTGCAATATGTGCGTGCTCTGATCTCAAACTATTACAGATCTGCTACAGATGTCTCACAACACATTAACGTGGGAGGAAATGCTACTGCACTAAAGTAGCATGTGAGGGATTTAGTGAGTGAGGAGATATTTCTGCATTGAAATTCCACTGCAAAAACATGCCTTTAATCATAATTATTACTCAGTATTATTAATCATTATTACTACTTTATGTATTTTATACACATTTTATTTTCTTATTCTTTTCTACTGTTTATATTATTCTATAATAATTTGTATGTTTTTGGTACTCTGTTTTGTGCCACTTTTATTCTTTTCCATTTAGATTTTTAATATTTAAACATTAATAGTAAAATATATATTCTTAATAATATATGCATATACGCCAAACGTTTGGAATAATTTAAATGTTGTTTTTGAAGGAAGTCTCTTATGATCACCAAGGCTACTTTTATTTGTAAATGTAGCAGCAAAAACAGTCAAAATTATCCGTAAAAACCGTAAAATTGTGAAATATTATTACAGTTTAAAATAACTGTTTTCTATTTTAATATACTTTAAAATATAATTTATTTCTGTTATGGCAAAGCCGAATTTTCAGTGTCACACAATCCTACAGAAGTCATTCTAATATGCTGATAAGCCAGTGTATTTATTATTAAAAACATTTAGTAATATTAATATTTACTCTTTAGTATTATTATTAATTGTATTATTATTAAAAATATATCTCCTACAAAACGTGGTAGACTTGACCCTAAACCATCCTTATTATACTCTGTCTGACCAGCAAGTTGATTCTGAATGTCTAACAGAATGTTTTACAGAATGTCTTGTCTTTTGTAAAGCAAAATTTGACTTAAAAATCCCCAGACCCTGCTGCACACATCATGATAATTGTCTCCCTGAGCAAACCTAGTCATTCAAGCAGAACAGCAATAATTTCCTCCCATGATACTAAAAACAACACGGGAAATTCTATGAGAAACCTTTAAACGGCCAAAAATAGCACATGCATTTCATTTGGATCCGAGGCAAGCGAATGCATCCACACTGGGCCAGACAGTATAAAAGGATTTTAGCCTGGATTCTTTTTTCTGTTGAAATCGAATCAAATGTCAATCATTACTTGACAAGAGTGGAAACAGAGTGACTGTGTAGGCCTGTGAACCATCATTATTTCTTTAATGCTGGATTTTGTCCGAGCACACACACACACACACACACACAGAACTTTTAATTTGTAGTTGCCTGGACACAGTGAAGACTGAGGAGGTTTGAAATTGTTCATAAAAAGAGGAGCTGTACTTACAAGCCAGAGTTGGCCTGCTCCCAATGGCCAGCTTATAGTAGTGGAGGGCCTCTGAGAATCTGTTGTTTTCCTGGAGCAACAGACCCCTGCAATCCAAAAAGAAGGAAAAATGAGAACAAGAACAGTTACAAAGTATGGGTAACACAATTCATTCAAATAAAAACAAACCATTAAATTTACTTCATTTCTATCCACATTTCTTCTGTGATATTTAATTGAGTTAAATAATTATGAAACTGGACTTCCAGAGAATGAAAACAAACTCAAAGCCCTGAGTTTGCACTAATATTACAAAGGCTAGAGGGAAGAAAAACATTGTTTCCTAAATGCACTGTAAGAATTTTTTTTTTAAATCAACTGGGCGCATTTGAAATCAATGGACTAACCACCTACAACACACAAAAATTTAACTTTTTTTTTTTCTGATAAAATATGCAGTAAGAAAAAAATCACTTAAAATGATTCAGTAATAAAATAAAATATTCATTATATCCACTCCATTTGCATTCACATTTGTTCAATATTTCATTAAGTTAAATAACTATGAAATTGACTTCCAGAGAATGAAAACAAACGCAAAACCCAGTTTGTACTATTTTTACAGAAGGCTAAAAGGAATAACAACAAAAGAAACAAATTAACATGAATGAAAGCTTTTTTTTAAATACATAAAATTAGAAATCAGATCACAATAGTTTTAAATTATTTACAATTAAAATTTACTTTCAGATTTTTATGCTAATTATTCTTCTAACTAATATAATGTTATTCACATCCCATGTAAGACATGTAGTGTGCAAAATCACTCTAAACTCGCTCACTGGGTGCACTCTTGTTGAAAATATTTTTGTAATCACATCACAACTCTCTGAATTAAAATCAAATCGGATTGTGAGGTGCCTAAGGATTCCCATCCCCACTGCTTAAATGGATATCTGAGAACAGGCCAAACATGTGCGGTATATGAATTATGTATTAAGTGTCTTCATGCCCTGACTGTGGGGGTTAATGTGTCTAGTGGGTCCCTGACACCGTCCTCTGGAAGGCTGATGAATCTGGGGACAGTCATAGACTGGCCTCTCAAGAGATTTCCTCAGCTTTACTAGGACAGATCGATAGAGTCACTGTTAGGAGGAAGTTCGCTCACTCACAGGTTATACAACATGTCAGCCATGTTCCTTCGGTAGTACAGAGCGTTCCTGTAGGCTCGCTCGGCCTCCAACACCTTGCCCTGGTTCTTGAGAACATTTCCCAAATTACCCCAAGCTGTAAAAGGAGAATATAACATTAAAATTCATAAAATACAAAAAATTAATCTAGGCACATCTGAAAATTCGATAAGTATCCATTAACAAAACAAAAATATAAACTTAACTTAAAATAATAGTTCTGGTCTGATTTTCATTTGGTTTGATTTTGCATTGATTATAAAAATTGATGATTGTTTTTTTTAAAGGCAAAATCGTATCAGGTAGTCACAATGTTTCCACAACATTTTATTTCTGGTAAACCAAATATGTAAATTGTGTCATTTTTTGTAACATTATTGGTAGCTTTGATGTGGTCTCCAGAACATCTCCAAATTGTTTTCATAAAATTTCATAAAATGTTGCATTTTGGTTGGTTAGGTTACATCATAGCGCTACAATGTGAAACTTTATGCAAACGTTTTGCACTTCCAAGTCACATAGTAAACTGGATACAGAATATGAAATTCATAAAGGCTTATGAGAGGCACAGGCAAGGAAAAAAAAGTAAATTACATTATAATAATGCAATTTTAGACGCTACCCATGCATAGTATCTGTGCCATGAAAGGGGCGAGAATGCCACAGCCTGTAAAATTGGATCACGGGAGGTAATTACAAAGTCATACTGAAGCAGTCTGGCTTGATAAATGATTTAAATGAAATTGTGACAATCGATTTGAGAGATTTAAAAAATGAAGATAACATGCTGCCGATAATAGATGGAATTCAATCAGAGAGGACGATAATTTAACAGTTCAGTGGCTCTGCTCCACACACAAATTGAATTTGATGCATGAATCCATGTGACTGACAAACTGGGGAACTTCTAATGATTCTTATGCATTAAATCATCCTCTTGTGCTTACAATAAATTAAGTAATATTCGCTGCGCTAATGGAACTTAGTACTTAAAAAGGAATTTGTGATTTTGTTTTTAATGCCAGTGCACGCTTTGTAAATGTCAAGATCACTTACCTAAAATGATCTAAGTAAACGTTTCATATTTAAATGTAAATATTTGAGCCATAGACCAAAAAGGAGTACAGAAATGAAGAGAGGCTGAGGAAATGTGATACATAAACCCTCAAACCTCAAAACTTTTCATGATGAGCAACTTCCATTTTTGGTTTGCAGCATCATTTGTGGGGAAATAAATGATCGCAACACATCCTGCTGTCAACCCGTTAAGTAACACTTACAATCTCCTGGTTGTTGTAATGTAGATAAATGAGATTATGACTTTGGACAACTAAATATTACAATATGGCTTAATAAACAAGAATTACAGTCTGAAAAAAGCAGGGTTACTATAGTTAACTAAAACCAAAACCAGAAAAACATTGTTACTTGAAATAAAAACATTATCTATATAGACATTTAAAAAAAAATAAATACAACAAAATACAAAAAATTACTAAAACTTTAACTAAAATTGAAATGAAAGCAGAAAGTATAAACCTGAAAACATTCAAAATATTAATAAAAACTATTATATTATTTCAATTATACTAAAATAACACTGGAAAATTGGTAGAAAAGTCATTTAGGCTCCTGAATTATCTGGAATGTGTTAAAATTACCTTTGGCAGGGTTCACAGATATCCCTGACTTGTATAACATCTCCTCATTCTGCCAATCATGGTTCCTCAACACCGTCTTAATCCCAAAAAGAAGGATCAGGGCGGCAGAGCAGCCTAGCACCAAAGTTCTGGAGGACTTCCTCCTCAGTCTGACATATAAAGCTCTCATCCCCACTGCTACCAACAGGCAGAAGCCCATACTCGGGATATACAGTACTCGCTCCGCCACCACGAAGCCCACATAAAAGAACAGGTTGGTGGCAGGGATGAAGGGAATGGCCAGCAGACCCAATGAGAAGACCACCAAACTCTCTGTGGTGGGTAAAGATGATGAATAGTGATTTGCAGTACCATTTGTTCCATTCATCTGCACTGAGTTTGTGTAAAAAGTTGAGTGTTCATGATCAGAGCTACAACTGTGTCCGTTTGTGGACTTCCCATTTGCTACATGATGTGCTTTCCCGTTAGTCTCCTTGCTCTTGGTTGGGTAATGGCAAAGCCCGAACCATGCCAGCGCTAGAAGCGAGGTGTAGAAGGCCACGGTGTGGAGGTTTCGCCAGTCTGCAAGGCTCCTCACAAGAGGCAGAGCATCCATTGACCAATCAAAACTTAGCATGTCAGGGCACAGGAGGAGCCAAAGGTTCATGGTAGGGAGAAAAAAGAACGTTAGCATCCTAGTTAGGAAACAAGGACAGTCTGCTGCAGGGTTGTCTGAGTTGGAGAAGTTTGGAGGTTTGTTGCCCATCCAGTAAAGACGACAAGCCAGAAGGATGATACCCCAGAAGCCCAGCAGAAACACGCTCAACAGCAGGTACAGGTTTTTCTTCTGAGAAACAAAAACAGAGAAAAACAAATCAAAATTGATTAAAAGACAAAATTACTGGGATTTCAAAGAGAAGACAGAATCAACCATATTCAAATTCATAAAATAAATTAGACTGGGTAAATCCAACCTACATCATACAAAAAGGGAACTTGATTTCATGTAGAAAAAAAGAGACTAGGGAGGTATGCAATAAAAATATAATATGGCCATAAACCAATCAATCAATGGTATCACTTTAGTATAGGGACCAATTCTCATGTTTAACTAGTTGTTTATTATTAGCATGCCTATTATTAACATATTGGCTGTTTATTAGTGCTTATAAAGCACATATTTTGCATGAAAATATTCTACATCCCTAATCCTACCCAATAACTAAACTTAACAACTACCTTACTATTAATAAGCAGCAAATTAGGAGTTTATTGAAGCAAAAGTTGAAGTTAATGTGTTATTAATGGAGAGAATTGGATCTTTAAATGTGTGACCAAGTAAATAAAATGAATAAAATGAACAAAACAAAAAAATTATCAAAACAAAACCTAACAAAGACAAACAAAACTCAACAAAATATATTCAAACAAACAAAACACTCAAATTCATAAAATAAAATCATTTAGGTAGGGCACATCCAACCTACAACATGCAAAAAAGAACTTGATTTAATTCAGAAAATGAGAGGTTTGCAGTAAGAAAAATACTGTAATATAGCCATGCACAAAACAAAGCAAAAATATAAAAATCAAACAAAACAAAAAACAAAAACAAACTGAAAAAGGAAGAAATTAACAAAATGAAAACAAACCAAAAAACACTAAACAAAACACATAAAACAAAACAAATGAAAATGAACAGCAAACAAAAGCAAAAGAAAACAAAACCAAACAAAATGAAAACGAATTGCAAACAAAACCAAAACAAAAAAATTAAAATGAAAACATCTTAAGAAGCAAAACAAATGAAAGTGAAGCAAAACAAGACAAAACAAAAAACAAAACAATGAAAACAACATAGATGAGAACACAAACTGACTGGAACATTTAAAAAAGGATATGGCAAAATCTTGATTTTTTTTCCTGTATGACTTTGGTTTTTCAAACCCTTGTGCTCACGTCTGGACCAGGTCTTGTTAGTAAATCAATACCAAGATGGACCAATAAGCCAAAAAAATCCCAACTGCATTAAATATTAAATAAAAAATGAAATAAAAAATGAGAAAAAAGGCAACAGATCCAACAGTAAGTAAATTGAGACCGGAAAAATAAACACTGGAGCACAATTTGGAACACAACCAGCCTTCATGAACAATTTGTTGGAGTCTTAAGGGTTATATTCAACACATACTGTACCACATGCACGTACTACGGTTTCATTGTGGCATCAATCCTTGTGAGGCCTGTGATGGTTAACGAGAATCAGCCCTTTGGATCTCCAGTCACTGCAAACAATTTAAAACTCTTGGCCAAATGTAGACACACGTTTTCCACATTTTTCAGAGAGGCCAGAATAATAAACGTAGCGTCACTGACTGCTGGTCAGCGAGTAAAGCTTGACGTCACAACACAAGGCAGCGCCGCACTCATCTCTGTCTCATACAGCCAGCTTTTACAGACTTTATCAAATAAACAAGATATGGCCTCATAAAGGTGCCAATCCATCATACTGCAGCGCTGATATTAAACACTTCAGCATGAAAATTATTTCAGAGTATTTATGGAGTGTTTGAATATCTTACACGTTAAGTAAAAGGAGGGAATATTGTGCAGTTCCTGGTAGAGCAGCTGCAAAGTTCAGAACGTCTTCTTTTTCGTGTTGATTTTGGATCGAGGATACCCTCAAGCAATTTTATGACTTCCTCCAAACACGGAACTCATTCGGTACAGACGGCAAACAAACGCACAAATGATTACTTCAAGGCCTTCGTCAGTCACCATTAAAGGGATAGTTCACCCAAAAATGAACATTCAGTAATCTTTTTCATGTTGTTCCATACCTTTATGACTTTCCTCCTTCTGCAGAATACAAACGTAAATGTTAGGCAGGATGTTAACACTGCTTTTTCCATAAAAGAATAACAGTGAAGGAAGATCGAGAAATGGCAGAAATCATGTGTCTCGTACACCATATTCAAAGCCTTATGAAACCACATGAAAATCTGTGAGGAACAGAGAAAAATTTAAATCATTATTTGCTGAAAATCTTCACTATTAGCATCAATGATGAGAAAAGCATGTTTCATAATGATATTTTTGATTTGTGTTGGAGGGGAAATTTTCAGCTAGTAGCGTTCTTGTCTTATGTGGACTATTTCTATATTAGTTTTTTAAAAGTTTAATAGCATTCGTCCTTATTCACTTTAAATGTATGGAAAAGAACAGGATAAATCTCAGTTGGTATTCCAAAGGTTTGGAACAATGTAACGATGACAAATGATGACAATTTTCATTTTCATTTCATATCCCTTACAAGGTGTTATGTACATTTGGAAAACACACATAAAGATTAATCTGGGAAAGCTTTCCCTGAAGATTGTTTGTGAACCATTTTGTCAGTCCGTAACACCATTTGTTGTAACTTATGGCGAAACACTCCTCTTCCCAGCTGACTCACTAACAGAATGACTGCGAGACAGTGAGTATGTGTTCTGCATTAATGTCCAGCTGCTTTATACAGTATAGATTTTTTGTCCTGTTTTTGGTCATCTCTGCTTTAGACAAAGAGCACATTATTACTCACAGGGGAAATGTCTGTAACAGGCCACTTCCCATGTAATCATGTTATGTTGCACAGATGTATAGAGCATGTCCTGAATGACATAACCTTTACCGTGAGACCTGACAGGCACACAGCTCTGAATCTGTGATATGAAAATTGGAAAGGCCACATGCCACCAAGAGAAGAATAATAATTGTAAAAGATAAGTCATTTTTTTAAACAATAAAAAATATAATGACTAATATTTTTTTAAATGTACTTTTTGATGTGAAAGAATTTTATATTTTTATTTTGCGTATTTTTTACATTCAATTTGAACTTTTTAATTAATGATTTGTTTACTCACTAAATGAATAAATACACATAACAGACGAATAAATATATAAATAAATAAACAAACACAGTAAATGCTATATAAGAGCAATTTAGAAACTGAGCTTGCTCTTTTGTTTTGCAGCACACTTAAAAAGAAGACTCCATGTTTGTAAGATAAATCAATCAACCACCAATTAAAGTCTAGGACAACATCAAGTTAACAGCCTGTGTCTCTCGGTTCCTGTGACATCTGTTTACTGACCGAAGGCATGATGGGAGCATTAACGATCGCGAAAGATGAATACAACAATAGAACTAAGTGCAACAATAGATTGAACACATACAAAATGAGTGATGTTATTTATTAAATATTTAAATGAATAAAAATGGTTTACATGATAAATACTGATAAGATCGGAAGGTGTTTTGATTTTGCGCCTACAGTACAGCTGGCTGTTTCAGGTGGAACGTGCACGTCCCAGTGGAGTGAACTGTAGGCTGAAGGGAAGAGGTCGTAAAGGGACCGTCCCACAGGGGTCTTGAAGCAGCAGGCTACAGAGGCCAAGCGGAACGGTCCGACTGAAGAGAAACACAGAACTACTTTGAGGCAGGTCTAAACTGCATTGGTATGAAGGTCACAAATGCCCACATACTGTATGTCTCTAAAATGAAAATTAGTTAGAAGAAAATACTACAGTGAGAAGAGCTTTCTGAAATTAGCAATTAAAAATGTTCTCGAAAAAAAAATTCGGTAATGATTCCTAAACTACCAATATTGATCATTTAATCCATGCCTTTTCATGGGTGTGTTAAGAATTTTGCTGAAAAACATTACTAAGCATCAACTATGAAAACAGAAATGAGGATTGATTATATGTGAAATAAATAAAATCATTTCAATAATAAAAGTATTACATATGTGCAATTACTAGGGTAAGTGTATTACTTAAAATATATTAAAATGTACTTTATTATTGCAATTAAAATATTTTCCAATATAAATAAAAACAAATAAACACATTTGACTGAAAAAAAGAGACAGTAAAATGATATACAAAATTAAATGTAAATAAAGTCTGTAAGTTAGGCATAAAGTGCTCATATCTTAAAACTTCACTTAAACTTTGTTTTGTAGATAATTGCAGTTTTAAGTACGCTTTTTTATTTGAGGTCATTGTAATATCTGCACATAATTGCATAGACAATTGTAATGGATCATCTTATATTTATTCAACCATCACTAGTTGTCTTCACACAGAAAAGACATTGTGATGATTCTCATGGCCAGCTGACTGACAACAAGATGCCTGCCATGTTTCATGAAAACGCCAACGACGACTTTCATGCAGCATGTCATTGGTACAAAAAACAAAGCTGTAAGCTCAAAGCTGTTTTTGCTGCCTTGCAAGCTCTGCTATTTCCTTTTGGTTACACTTGAAAGTCCTCACATACTTCACTACATCTGTAGTACAGAGGCAGTTCCTGTCCCTAATTAGTGAACTACACCAGTAAGAGAGCGACGATCACACAACATATAGGCATAATTACATCCTTGGAGTCAAAGAATTCATACCAGGAAAAGACTTTCAAAATGTCTTCACATCTAATGACACTTCTCTCCTGAATGTTTCTCTTCATAGATATGGGATTTTCAAAGGGGCCAGGATAGCTTTGGGGTGAGGCACTAAATCATCTAGCACTGAAGGACTGTGAATTCAAATGGATGAAAGTATGACAGACATTCATACATTTCAACAGGTATAAATCTCTGCAAATAAGTGCAGCGATGTGAACGCATCTGTCATTTTAGTGCACATACGAGAGAATGACTGAACTCCGCATGACCCTGTCAGCCAATCTCACCAAAAGCCTGTAAATATGCGCATGCGCTGATTTGTGACTACGTGTCTACGAGTTTGAGCTCCGTCAAGTTGATACTTCATCGTCTATTTTCTATCTTAAAAACAATTTTATACACTATTATTTTCGTTTCTATAACGTGTGAATATATCCTCGATAGCATTCTAAAACAAAAACAATTAGAGCGCCTTGTTATCAC
>JAUZSZ010000130.1:1365977-1376509 GCA_034780575.1 Labeobarbus marequensis
TCACTGTAACTCAGAGTCCATCATTAATAACAGCAGCTCAAGGACAAGAAGTCAGAATAAACTGTAAAACCAGCAGTTCAGTGTATAATGGTAACTTCTTAGCCTGGTACTTACAGAAACCTGGAGAAGCTCCTAAACTCCTCATATATGCTGCAACAAACCGTTACACTGGAACTCCATCTAGATTCAGTGGCAGTGGATCTAACACTGATTTCACTCTGACCATCAGTGGAGTCCAGACTGAAGATACACTGTAAAAAATATCCATATATTTAACAGCGATAAACAGTAAAATTGTGACAGGAAAAATCCGTAAACTATAAAATATTCTAAAACTGTAGATTTAATGTGAATTTCCCGTAAATAAATGAATCTGTGAAAACCAGTAATTTGTATGTTTCTCAGAAAAAAATACTTAACAATACCGTAATCCACTATTGCTGTGTTTTTTTAAATAGAAAAATTTATACTGGTAATACACTATGATTTTTACATTTATATTAAAATACAGGTTTTATTTGTTGAACGCAAGTATGATTGTGAATGTATGCTATAATATGACATTGTGTTTTTTGAAATATTTTCAACATAATAATGTATTAAATAGCACTGTTAAGACATCAAAATCACTTTCCACTGAATTCATTCTTGATTCACTTCACCTTCACACATTGGTCGTGTTGACCTGTGTGAGACTGTAAGAATAAGCAGTGTACAATGTATTAACATCTTTTTTTCTCAAGTGTCATATTTGAGAAAAATTTAATCTTTACATGTCTTTAATACAGCATATTCTTCTTCTTTATACTTAAAATAGTCTTTTTTATGATCCCAAAAACATTAAAATAATAATCTCTTGCTTGTTCTGTTTATTTATTTATACTTAAATAATTTTATATCTCTATTTTTTATGGAAAATGGAACTGTATAGTTTTGAAAGTATCTCATCCAAAATCGTTTCCTCCTGAAGTCTGGAGGAGCGTGCTTTCACATCAAGGCGCCTGAATTCAAACGGGCCAATCAGCGCGCTGCAGCAGTTAACGATCAAGGCGCCTGAATTCAAACGGGCAGATCAGCGCACTGCAGCAGTTAACGATCAAGGCGCCTGAATTCAAACGGGCCAATCAGCGCACTGCAGCAGTTAACGATCAAGGCGCCTGAATTCAAACGGGCCAATCAGCGCACTGCAGCAGGTAACGTCTGCGCAGCTCCGATCACTTTGGGCTTTGGCATCACGGCATCATCGTTTTCACCAAGTTTTTCCTGGATTTAACCTCAACCACAGGTCGTCTTCAGTTACGTCGGTAAGAAAATTATCTAAATTGGTTTATTTAAGAACAGTGTTGTGTTGCAGACAGCGAAGGCGCAAAGTTATGTTAGCTTTAGCTCAAGGTCTAATGTTAGCACTAACTTTAGCCACCTCACAAAAAACAGCCTTCTAACGCCAGTAGTGGATGTTTCAGACACGTGTGGATTATTGTAGGCCGTCTTATAATTGTAACTCCATTTTAATGCTTTAGGTAAAGGCAGGCTGTTTTTTTCAGCTTTTTATGATACCAGGCTAGAGCTGTAAGTTAGTTAACCTCACGGCTGTGTTCTATGGAATATGTATACGTGCTGCATATGTGGAGAATCGCTTCAGTCTGTGAAAGCTTATGTTTTTCATTGTAGACTGCATCGTAATGAACCCCGGTGTATTTTTAAATGTGTAGAAGTAAGCTGTAAGCAGGTGTTTTCTGGATATGCCGCTTTAAAGTCTCACTTCTACCGCCACTACACTAGTACAGCAGCCGTCTCTCACGATACTTCCCTCACGGTATTGAATTGTACTGTTTCACTATGTGAAAGCCAGTGTGAGGGAACTAAAGCTTTGATTGCTCACTTAAAGGAACACATAGATGAGGGACGACATGTGACTTGTCCAGTGACAGGATGTAACAGTGTGTTCTCTGTAAAATCTACATTTACGTCCCATATGACTAGAAAACACAAATGTTTAGAAAATCTGATTTGGGGTTCAAACCAAGAAACTCGGTCAGAGAGTCAAACTACAAGTGCCACCATTCAGGAAGCTGCCAGTGTGTCAGATACAGAAAATCCTTGTATGTATGGGCCTAATTTCAGTGACCTGTATCTCAGAAATGTATGCATGTTTTACATTAAACTACAGGGACAGCATCTTCTGCCAGCATCAACCATTCAAACAATTGTTGAAGAAATACAAAATATACATGAATTGGGACAAATGTATACACTGAATAGACTAAGCTCACTTCTAAAAGATATGTCAGTTTCAGATGAGGATGTTATAAAAATCTGTGACACTGTAAAACAATCTGACTTGTTCTCTGCTTGTCACACAGGATATCATTCTCTGTTGAAGCAACTTCAGGCAAGAGTTGAAAATGTCAAGCGACCTGACACACCAAAGGTTATAAAGCGCAAAGCAGCATCACATGATGACGACACAGACGAAATACCTGCCGAACAAAGAGCAAGTGTTCAAGACACCTATGGATGTATTAGCTGGGAGCCAAAGCATTTGCCACTCTTGGAGACTGTGGAGAGTCAGCTTGAAAAAAAAGAAGAAATGAAGATGTTAAAAAATAACTACAGTACAGATGTCGTGAAAGAACTAGTCAAGTGCACCTATTACACGCAGCGTAAAGACATCAACAAAGGGGAAAGCATCCAGAAACTATGCCAGGAATGGCCCTTTCTCTTCAATGAAGTCGGTATGCCAGCACATTTCCAAGAGCTGACTGGTGTAAATTTGATGGGAAACTTCCTTGGTAATGTAGACAAAAAAGGGGCACGTCTGTTAAAGTTCCTGAGATATGTTGATGCACAAAAAAGCAAACGAGTCCTGAACGCTCTTCTCAAGCTTCAGACTGAAAGAGGTCAGTCCAGTGGTTGCTCCCAAGAAGTCATTGAGATGCTGCTTCTTTTACTGGCTCATTTTGATGAGAAGGAAGACCTTCTGTTCCACTGTGTTGAGACGACAAGCCTTGCAGAGGATGTTCAGATGGAGAAAGTGCCACCAACACCCTTCATTATTGTTTGTGGTAAGTAAATAGAGCAAAATTCAACAGTTTTTTTCTGATGTAACTGCAAAGTCATTGTACAACTATTTTAAACTGAAAGCCTTCAAGCTTTTAGCTTTTAAAATTGTCTTTTCAAATTGTCTGGCTAGGCTTTTTCAAGCCAACTTAAAGTTTGTCTACAAACTTTTCAGTCTAGTTTAGTTTTGTTATATCATTTCCCACAATTTATATAACGTTTTATGTAGTCCAGAGGACTCCACTACATTCACTCATTTATTCATTCTCGCACACATTCGCTAGCTTACATACTGAGACACTGGCTAACACAACCTCAGAAGCTCAGCCAGTAAGATAATTCATCCTATGATGTATGTAACTATTGAAGATGGATCCTGCCTTAATTGGTAATAAAAAGAACTAAATACATGGCTTGATTAATTATTGTGCCAAATATAGCACCCACAAAAGAAACTTTACCAACTTATTTTATTATACATTGACAGATCAATATTTATCATTTTCAGTTTTAATTTAAAATTAGCACTATTATTTAATTTTCCCTTTTATTTCCAATCTTATTGTTTAATAATTACTTTTTATGTAATATTTTTTATTTGGCACATTAATTACTTTATCAAGCCATTTCTTTATTTGTTTACTACCAATATTGGCAGGGTCCATCCTCCAATTTGTTTCAAGTATCTGCATTATATATATATATAACTGACATTGATTCCCAGGTTCCTCCTGCTTCGCTGCTGAGACATTCATGTTGAGCATCAACAAGAAGATTGTCAACGACCACATCACAACCTTCACCTCCGCCATCTGCCTGATGTTTGGCAGTTATTACTGCTTTAACATACACTACTCAGTGGAACTACGATCAACACTGGAGTTCCTCCAACGGTAAAATTTCTGTTTTTATGGACACTTTTTTTTGGATTTATCAAACGTATCAATTTGATATCCCTTCTCAGGTTGTTAATTTTCTCAATCTTTCTCTCACTCTTTTTTCCCATAAAGGTGTTTCTTTTCCATAAATCCTGAGAGAGGCACCAAGGTTGAATCCAAGAAGAAAAAATTGTTCTCAGTCAATCCTAGAGTCCTCACTCTCATCTCAGACATTGCTGACCATGAGTGGATCTAGTACAACCCCTCTTGTTTTGGACAGTGTGATAAAGGTGTGTTACAGACTCTGTTACAGATGTTTTTGTTGTTTAAACAATTGTTATACTTCTGAATGTCAGTGAAATGTTTTTAACAATTTGGGGTTTTACTAAACAAGATTTGTTCAAGTACCAGTTTTTGCTTGTTAGTTCCAGGAGTTTCTTAGATTAAAATTTTACTACAGTAATTGTGCATTCTAATGATGTAAAAAGGTGGCTGCATGTACATCGCTAGCTAGAATTTTGTAAATCAAAAACTATTGTAAAGTTCTCAAAAGAAAGTGTAATTTTTTTGTTTTCCTTTTTTTTCAATTACATGATGCAGTTTAAAGATGTACAGTTTCAGCTTTTCTGAACAGTTCTGTGTGTAAAATAAGTAAATTTTTCCCAGAATTTCTTGAAATCAGCTTTTATTAAAATAGAAAAATAGTATTTTCCTATAACTGTATTTGCATATTTTAAAACAAGGAACATTTAACTTGTTTTAACATTTTTGTAGTTCAAACTGCACCAATAACACTTAAAGTTCTCAAAGTTATGGTAAAGGTGTTTGCAAATTGTCTGCCACAGTTGATGTAAAATATAATATATGCTCAACTTATAACACTGGTTTTGCAGTGAAGAAAACTCATTGAGACAGTCTTTGGTGATTTGAGTGAAATGTTTAATATTTGATGTTCACAACTTCAAAGATGGTAAATAAAATACTTTATTTGAAATACAAGGTATACAAGACATTTGTGTTGCATTTATAAGTTTTAATAAATGAATGCATTGTATATTAAGCTTACAGGATAGACAGATTATAAGAACTCCTTCTAAAAAAGGTAACTACTAAGCAGGCTTAATATTTTACATAGAAATTATTTGTATGCATGAAATGTAGTAGTTGCTCATTCATTGTGAAATAACCAGCAAAAGGTGATCATATTTCATATATTCCATCAGGTAAACCCTTTGATAGCTCATAAAAGTTTTCCATGTCATCTCTAAATTATTATTAATCATAATTATTAAAAAGGGGAAACTGCAAAGCATTTTTTCATAAATTCTGGGAATTTTTACAGAATAAAATATTGTATTTTATCATTTTTGATAGTTTATTTTACAGGGAAAAGATGTTATTTTTTGTGGCACAAACTTAATTTTATAGGTTGTTTTCTTGTTAATTTTAAGGAAAAAAATAGTTTTTTCCTTAAGTTAAAACTTTTTATTTTACAGTAAAACATTGACTCCAGCACCAGATTTAACCGTAGAAACAACAATGACAATGCCTGCCAACCGTAAAAGAAAAAAATGTTTTACCCGTAATTTTACGGTGGAATTCTGGCAACCCCAGCTGCCAGCGTTTTACCGTAGAATCTACGTTTTTTTTTTACAGTGTAGGCCACAGCTCTGACTTCCTATTTTCTAACGGTTTTGTAACAGTCCATCAGCAATTCGGCAAACAAAGACAGCAGCAAAGATAAACAGGATTTACACTCTGATAACATTTACTGGAAAGACATTTATTGGAGCAGAAGCTGAGATAAGATAAAAAAAAAAAATATTTGGGACCGAAATGTCACACAGGATGAGCTTACACACAAAGACAGAAACTGAGAGAAAGCAAGCATGCATGCAAGATGCTATCCAATGTGCCCTTGAAATCAGATAACCAGTAACTATTTAAATGATTTGTCTAATAAAAATATGATTATGGTGGGAAAACGGTCTTGGAATTGTCTTTAAGCACAAAAAGAAGGCGATGTGATGCCAGAGCTTTATTATGTCTCAGCAAATTCTCCAGGAGCCACAACTATGGAATCAGCTGAGGAATTCACAATCCAGCATTTCCTTAGCCTGAAATATGACAAATTAGACTTTTATAAGGCCTGTAATACTGTATTACTTTATACTGCTGCTCTACTTATAGAAACTAAACCACAGTTCCTTAGTCAGCGAGAGCTCACCTAAATAATAGCAAATAAATGACAGCTGCTACACCAAAAACATTACCACTTACAACATTTAAAATTAATCACAACTTAACATTCTTGCAGTATCAGTTTGATTAAACTGATTGACACTTAAATCAAACCCCTAAATTCCTTTACATACCCTCTTTAATTAATTTGTGCTTAATTTTGATAAACATTAATAAATGAAAAAAAATAGTAAAAAATATAAAATAAAATAAAAAGCAATGTCTGGCCTTGGTTTGGTGGGATGTTTGAAGATTTCCATACTTGAAGATGTGCCAGTGTTCCAGATGGCCACAGTCCTACAGTAATCATTCCAGCTCAAACGGGAATGTGCTCAGATAAGCTGGTACTACTGATACGCCAAGTGTAACAAACAGATATCTAAACTCTCAAGCTGAATGTTTGGGTTCATTTTTGCCCTGCCTTGAATGGCTAAGCAGAAAAGAAATGCAGTACTTGCAAAAGAATGAGAAAATAATAATGGATGATTAGGATATGAAGATTTATCACAAGAAAGTAATAATTTTTGAATTGCAGGTATAGAGTCATGCAGAGCTCGCCTTCAAGCCGATGCGAATATGAAACTTTATATTTAACAAATAAAGAGAGACATTTATTACTAGCAAGGCTATAACTGTGGAAAGCACAAAGGGGATCAGAAAGTTGAAGATGAATTTATTTTGGCCTTGGGTTTGCTTGCTTTCTAAACTGCTCTTGGTATTTCAGCCAGGTCAGCAGTCCGATTTGTTCACAGACGGAGATGAATGACATTTGAAGGATTTTTAGGCCTATGTGCCAGTGTATTTGAGCTTTCCAGGGTAGCCAAATGAAATGCCTTGCAGCTATGCATCATCATTTCCCAAAAATATAAAGCTTAACCACAAAAGAGGAAAATCTGAAATGTAAATAATGTGATGAGATTGAGAAACCTCAATCCATTCAAACTCAAAATTGCACCCTGTGAAAAATTTATTGAGTGCAGCCACAAAGAGACCTCCTAGCATAAACTTCTGCATCCTAAATCGCTGCTGTTTATTTAGCCTAAATGGTGCGGAGAGCCTGTGTCTGTCCACAATCCTCCGCGGCAGCTACAAGATACTGATTCATCCCTTTCAGAAGTCACTAAGGTCAAGGAGAACTTTCTGAAAAAAAAACAAAAAAACATAGCAAATTAAAGGACCATCGTGACCCCAGTCCACTCTGAAAACGACAACTCTAGTATATTAAGCCATATACTCAGACTGGACAAGTTTCCAAAACAGCATTTGAGTTTAAATTATTATTAAGACATCTGTGATTTCATGTACTGATTTGAATGGGATTAAGATTGTAGTTATATTTTTAAAGGGATGGTTCACCCAAAAATAAAATTGTGTAGCATTTTCTTTCTTTTGTAGAATAAAAGAGGGTATTTTAATGTTTTTTTTTTCTGTTCATGTGTGATTTAGAGTTATTGGGGGCCAGTGTTGTTTTAGACCCCTTTGGCTTTCGATAAATCTTCATATTCCACAGAAGAAAGAAAATCATACAAGTGTGGAATTATATAACTGTGAGTGAAAGATGAAAAGTTTGATTTTAGGGAGAACTATCCTTTTAATGTGGAATTTATGAAAGGTCACATACTCTGAATATGAACATAAATGTGATTTAATATCTAAAAAACATTGCATATTTAATTAAAAGAAATTACTTCTTTTATTAAGGCAAGGAACAACGGAGGTCAAAATTAATGAGAAGTGTAAAAAATACATATAGAGCAATCACACTCATTCCTATCCGGATCAAATGATATATATATATATATCATTTGATCCGGATCCACCAATTTAACTACTGTAACCTTATCTCCTCAGGTAAAACTACTTTCAGGCTTTTTGCAGCTTTTGCAGCTTCACAACTTGGCACTTCCAGCTAGGCAGCGTTTGGATGGACTGTGGTGCGGAGTGAGACCTCCTGTGCACCGTCAGCAGAACACTCCGAAACTAATAATGTGAAACGAACATGGACTTGTGATTCTGCTGTGTAGGTCAGAATGTCTTCCAGCCTTGTCCCTGCATCAACGTATAGCAAATCCATGGCTGTTTACACTGGCTGCGCTTGACCAAAGAAAACATGCTGGATGTGATTGAGTGCCATATGACAAGCTGTGGTATATGGCAGCCTGTTTGTGTACATGTATGTGGCCACCTTGAGGTCATTACTGTGCTTTACTCTATGTTCCCAGCAACTGTTTCTTAGCACTAAGTACATATAAAGAACCTGAACATGCTAAAAGTTCCCATAAGACACTGCTTTAAAAGCCTTCCTAAGGAAATTATGGATTCCTGAACACCACACTCCATCTTCAGCCAGACCAGTGCTGGACCGGAGGGGACAGGCAACAATAAATTAACCAGCCAGCAACTACAACCCAAACAAAGGCTTACTTCGGCCCACGGTTTACATTAGGGCTTACAGTACAAAGACTTCTGAGACTCATCCTGTGAGACGCAAAACAAGACTCAATCTGGCTATTTTTGTGTTATTAACCATGTAAGACTGCCTTTTTCAAATACAATGGACGTGGATAGAGACCACAGACAGCTGTGGTCACCATTTACATTCATTAGTATGGGAAAAAAGCAGGTCATACAGATTTGGAATAACAAGGGGGTGAGCAAATGATGACTGAATATTAATTTTTGTGAACTATTCCTTTTCACCAACTAGTATTTTGTATAGAAGTTAAGGATTGAAAATCCAAATATAACTCTGAAGATATGTAAAATGCACTTATCTAGCTATTTTCAATAGGTAATGAAACCCACTGAAATAATCAAGATTTCTGTGTGATGCTATTATAACACTGTATATAATTAAGGGAAGGGGTCACTTAATGTGAGCATCATTACCTCATAATTACCCAGAAAACTGAAAAAAAGTTCAGAATCAATAATGGAATCTGGAACAAGAAATTTCAGTATTTGACAAGGGATTTGTAAAGGATTAAAATCTGTAAGTACAACTGTGCAACGGAAATGTACTCGAAATCAATTAGTCCCAGTCTGTAATAATAAAAAAACAACACTACTATATTTGGAAATTATGAGCAGCAAGAGAGAAGCAAAATAAAAGAGCAACTCCTTCTGTGCATGGGCAAATGTCTGCCAAAAAATCCGCTGTCTCTTAAGAGACTTTTAGCAGCACACTGTACTGTAGCCTTCCACTCTATTATTACTCCGTGTTGAGTAGCCTACAGCATGGTTTGGTGACATCTAGCCTGTATTCTTCCCAGCCTAAATAAATCATATTCCTTTGCAAGTGTGGAGTTTGCACTCACAGGCCTATAAACCTTTCCATTTTCTGGCCTCTCACACAAATATAGCATTTAAAGATCCTGAACTCCACGTCCCTTCCTGGTTTATGTGAATTGCTATGTCGTCGAGTGGATCAGTGCACTTGGTTAAGCATTCCAGTACTCTACTATGTTAATGACATAATGATGGTATTGCTTTATATTATCAGCTGAAATTGCATGTTTCCTGTGCTTGGGTTGCCACAGAAACAAGTAAAGTTTGGAGGGTCAGTGTCCAGCTTTGCTGTGGTGAGGTTTGGGCCGGGCATGGCTGGTTTATGGGCATTATGGGTTTGTGAACATAAGTGGCCCCACTCCTCCTCTCCGCTCTTTTCCAGCCCGGTCGCAGCAAATGTCTGGCTTTCAAGCAGCCATGCAATTTCTCATGAACTGCACTGAATGAAACAGATGCATTTGTTTTCTCAATTGGAAGAATTTGCTAATACGCGTACGAGGGTAAATAGTTTGACTAATTTATGCCAAGCCGGACCCAGCTTGTCCTGCCAGCTGAGGCCTTTTTTAAGACTGCAGCTTGTGTTCTGCGTGGTTTGCTGTAATCAATGCTGTTATTCACTGGTCTATCCTGTTCTAATCTCTTCTCACTATATTTCTCACCATTCATCACTGACATAGCTGTTGTTCAGTTGTATGTTATCAAACAATGCTGTATCAATATATTCTCTGCATTAATTTTCATTGGTTGCAGTGCATGGGGTGCATTGTTAATCTCATCAATTAAAATATTTACAAATGCTTGGTGACAAAGGGCCATTCGATTTCATTGATGATAACTAAGGAGATGAGATGAAAACTTAAAGGGATAGTTCACCCAAAAATCTCGCCCTCATGTCGTTCCAAACCCGTAAGAAATTTGTTCATGTTCGGAAACACAAATTAAGATATTTTTGAAGAAATCCGAGAACTTTCTGACCCTGCATAGACAGCAACACAACTGACACATTCAAGACCCAGAAAGGTAGTAAGGGCATCATTAAAATAGTCCATATGACATCAGTGGTTC
>JAUZSZ010000130.1:1516936-1527301 GCA_034780575.1 Labeobarbus marequensis
TCAGAATGAGAGTCCAAACAGCTGATAAAAACATCACAATAATCCACAAGTAATCCACACCACTCCAGTCCATCACTTAATGTGTTCTGAAGTGAACAGCTGCTTGTTTGTAAGAAACAAATCCATCATTATGGTGTTTTTCCTTTGATCTGTCACTTCTGTCCAAAATACCAGTCCATAATAACGCTTCCTCCAGTGAAAAATTCAATCATCTGTTGCCCTCTCACATCAAAATCCATCAACATATTTGTTCAGAACTGTTTTGGACTGTTTTTACTTGTAAACGTTGCTTGATCTGTGCAGATTTCTCTCCTGATTCAGGTGAGATGACATGTTCACTGGAGAAGCCATTATTATGGATAGAGGACTTGTATTTTAGCTGGAAGCAATGGTTTGTTGGTAAACATCTTGATGGATTTGTTTATACTAATAATTGTGCTAGTAAGTAACAATATAAAAAAAAAAAAAATTCATGACAAAATACAACCCAGAAGCCCAACTGGCATGGCAATAAGAGGTAAGAAACCCAATCACTTATAGTCTAGGCCAAACTATACTGTTTATCATTCTAACTGATTTTGAGAATAGCATACAATTGTGCAAATTATGCAAATTACATATGTTCATGCACACCTGTTGTACTTTTTCTTTGCATATAAATAAACAAATTGTATAAGATTAATACTCAGTGAACGAGGCTCACTGAGAGCACTGAATAGGATATGGACTGAAGTATGACTAAATGTTTGACTACTCTTTCACATGACAACCAATGTTTGGTGCCCACTGTTTCACAGCTGGTCTTAACACCTCAAATGAAACCAACATGCAGTTGTTCAAGCACTTATTTAGTTGCTAGGTTACATTAGTTGAACTTTGAACTATATTTAGAGGAATCAATTATTTTTATAGCCAAGACATGAACTAATTTAAAAACTAATTATAATGTGAGCATGATATCACATAGCAAGTTAAGTCTGATGTCTCAAATATGCCTCTTCTCTGTAATTATGATTCATTTAAGGACCAAACTATCATGTCAAGAACCTCTTTTGGTTAGACTGCAGTCTTTTCCACAAACAACTACGTAATCTTTGATCAGACCATAGCAGTGTATGTCATTTGGTGACTCGGCTACCATTAAAAACAACACTAATGCATCAGTACACAGTTCAATGCAGATTTTCAGTCATAAAACCAGACTCAGCAGTGGCACGATGGACTTATGCTTTTAATTGGCCCGGGTTCTGCTGAGAAATGAGTTCTAAATCTGGATGTCTAACATTGGCGGTAACAGGCACACGCAAGGTAGTGATTACTTTTGCATTGTTGAACCAAATCCGCTGGAAAACAAACTGCCCTTGCATCTGACCTGCAGTATTCACAAACAAATATCAGGAAAAACACTGCAGTAAATGCTAGCCTTATTTAGACACATGCAACGAGGCTTTTCTAAGTCTCCACAGACATTTTCAATTTTTTGTGACAGAAAAAAGATATGATAAACTGTTATATGATGGTTTACTCAAACACAAAGCTGTAAATTACTGAGAAATGTGAAGTTTTTCTGTTGTTATTGTTCTTCTAATATCATTTCTCAGTGAATTTGTGTCACTTTCGTGTCAAAAGTAATACACAATAAATACAAATCTGCAATGGTCTTTTGTTGTCGGTGCTATTGATGATGGGTTTTAAAAAGAAGCTGCTTAATTTTCCATAAAAATAGTGTCATTTGGAAAGAATTGGCAATATGGCTTTCATACTTTGAAGATTGGCAGCACAGCTTGACAGATAGACGACATACTGTGACTGCTTTTAGCTGCTCATCACAATGACATCTGACACTCTGTGGTAAGTAATAATGGCACTGACTCTCACTTCTGCTGAATTTGCACAGTCACTCCCACTATTATGGCACAGCCATGGGTGAATCCCTTCACAAAATGAAAGAAGACTGAAGCGTCTGACACATTTGAATTCAGAATGTCATTCTGAATGATTTACAATAACAATAGGTTTTAAAAAACATTATGCCAATTTTTAGGAAATGTGTTTTTAATGTGTTAAAAAAAAATAAATAAATAAAATAAAATAAAATAAATACAATGTTGTGTTACATTCTTAATCATTCTAGATATGTTGATGCTTCTTTTTTTGCATTGCCTCAAAAATTTGTGGTTTTGGTGTTTCTTCAAGTATGGGTACTTTTATGTCCTCTTTTATGAGGTCAGCTTATTCAAACTGCAGAAAAATAAAAGGAAACTTTTCTCTTTGTTATATGAAGATCACATAAAACTGTCTTGGACACTTTTTAACGTGTCTTCATCATTTATTTTTTACAGTTTTTTAAAATGCTAACAAATGTACAGATTGCATTGTTTCACCCTGGTCCTTTCAAGCTTAAAATATGAAAATTAGATTTTATTTTTCAAAAGTAAACAAAACAGTTATTGTGTAAAACACTAGCTAAATTATCGCAAGACAAAGAGTTAGCTATTTTATTCTAAAAATGTTTATTTAATCCAGAATGTCATCAAAAACAATACATCATATGAGATGCAAAGCTGACCATTCAAATTCAAAATATATTTCAAATTATTCTCATAGGCTCAATTCAAAATAAGCACATTGTATGTCTGTCAAGCACGTTGAATGATCATGCAAACTAGTTTATCTTGAACCTAAATGACACTTACATGAAATCAATCAAACGCAAATATTCTTTTACTAATAACAGAGAGTTATAAATGACTCTAAGAGAAAATGCTGAGATTGATAATAAATTCATTCTATGATCTTCATATCCAGCCAGTTTCCCTCCAAGTTAAATATTGTCTCCCAGACCAAGTAATGAACTGAAGAAAAATATAATTAAAATGACATTTAAAAGCCAAGCTGACTAAAACAGGTTGATAAATCAATCTATTATTTATTGCAGGGTTTGTAAGGCATATATTATGTCTGGAATTTCGTTTCCATGTTGGAACAGCTTGTGAAAATCAAAGGCAGTGCACCTGTCCTGAGGGATCTGAAGAATTATAGGACAGATTAACTAAATATTTTTAGCTGTTCTGGTCAGTATAAATGACAACATGGAACATAAGTAAACATTTCATATATGAATGTAAAAGGGAAAATCTTAAACTGACATTATGTTGTTTGTTCAACAGTTTGTGTATTGCATGTTTTTGCATTAAGATAAATTGTCATATGAATGCCTAGATATGGTTTAATATTAAATTATGAGGATTAATATTTTTTGCATAAAATCCAATTATATACTATTAATGGTTTCAACAGATTTCTATAAATTATTAATTTATTTGCAAATAATTTTGAAAGGTGTTTTCTGAGAAGCGAACGTTGACATTTCTGAGTGACTCACCATCTGCGTTTACAAAGCCTGTAATATTTATAGATTTGTAATTTAGTATAACAGCACCAAAACCAGCAGTGTAAGTATTTCCTTTAGCTGTTTTGTGGTTTCAGCCTCAGATGTTTGTGGTCTTGGAATGACAAGCAGTTTGGAAGTATTGGAAGAGAAATGTAGAGCGCATGCAAAATAAAAGTAGGCCTGGTGGTGATGAACTATGAAAGAAACTGTTATGAAGACAAGTAAAAAAATAAAAGTAAAGTCTGGAGTTTCACCTGATGTCGTTCACTTTATTTACAGAGCCAAAACACATACACCACATTCTGAATGGTTTAGCAAAAGCTTTAAATATTTGTCTTAAAATATAGACTATGGGTTTGTCGAAATAACACCTGCTATTCATTTCTATTTGCAACATTTATATTTATGCAGTGCAGGTTAAACCATTCGGTCTCTTTCCTCTGTGGATTCTTGGGTTCTGACTCCAGTGGGCTGTAAAAAAGGTGATTTTTGAGGAACTAAGCCAAATAAAAGGTATAAAGATAATGTTTTCACTTGTCGCGGTAAGAATTGGACCTGAAATTAAAAGGCAGCTGTTTGAAAATACACTCTTGGTGACTAACGGAACAAAACATTCATGTGGTCCAGCAGTTTCAATGCACCTCTGACATTAAGTGAAAACACCACACAAGAGAGAAGTTCTTCAACCACATAACTACTGTATATCTTCAAATAAGATGACGTTTGACAATTTTGCAGAAATTTATGGAGGCCTTTTTATGCCACAGAATAAAATATAATAAAACGTTTTTATCTCACAATCCTGAGTTTCTATCTCACAATTCTGAGAAAAAGAAACAGTCTGAAAATTGTCTCCCAATTGTAAGTTGCTTTGGATAAAAGTGTCTGCAAAATGACTAAATATAAATGAAAAAGAGGACACTAATCAAAGTGTCGTTCCAAATAAAAATAAGCAACTACAGTCTTAAATAGTAAGGTTCTGTGTAGAACCTTTAACATCAGTGGAACTTTTACCTTTCACAAAAGGTTCTTTGTAGTGGAAAAAGGTTATTCAAGTTATTAAAATATTCTTCACACATGAAGAATTATTTTTTGGGGGAACCAAACTGCTTCCTCCAAGTCATCATTGCAAAAACCCTCTTTTGAAATCCTTTATTATAAGAGTTAGCATTTACAGCAACAAGAAATGTTATTTACATTGCTTTGGTTAAACAAATATAATACTCTATGTACTGCATTAAAAACTAAAAATGCTTTAAAATTAAGGCAATTGCAATGCAAAGGTCTAAAAATGTGCTTTTCATTAGCTAGTGGTTATTTGGTTTATGCTATGTTTGAATTGTTAAGGAAGCAATGGAAACCGTATGTTTTTATGTTACATTCAGATATAAAAAGTGACTCTTTTTCTATTTCAAACAGCTCAAAAAGCATTGCTATCCTGGTCTTTAGAATAACAAGTGCCTTTCAATCAGTGGTGCTTTCACAGGCAGGCTAATTAATTACTAGTAAAAAGCCTGTGCTAATCTCAGTTGGAAGCAGGCAAGGTTTTGGACCTCTGACAGCTGGTTGGGGCAACTGAGACTTCTTATCATAGAAGGATCTGGCAACCCGCCTCAGCTCCGGCTTGCTTGAAAATGGGGCGTATAATTACCTTGTCCAGCGCAGTGAGGCAGGACACGCTTAGATAGTAAGTGGCAGCGTCACCCAAAGAAAAAAAAAAAAAACAATCCCTCACAAAAGATTACATATTTTCTTCTCTCAAAATTTTATGGTATTCTGCTCCATAAAAGCGCTCATGTCTGCAACTGCAGGCAAATGTGTAAGCATCATCTCATGTGGTCTTGCCCACATTTTCCACTTACAGGCTATTTACAGGTAATTCTTACATTGACACTTCTCTCACTTTACAGCATAACGCTTCATACGCATTACTCAAGTCGGGCTTCTTTTTCTTCGATATCATTTGCATTCATGGAACAAATTTCAACATCTTTTGCAGACATGAAATCAGAGCAGACTCAGGGACACACACGGCTTGGCATAAGACTTGCTATTCTGTAAGCTAAAACACTGCAGAGGTCTAGCTTATAGCCTTAAGTACTTTCAAATTAAAATATAGATTTTTTAACAGTTCAATGAATCTACCAAATACCAAAAATATAATTAGAATTCAAATAGACTTTATAAAATTCCACAGTAGGAATACATTTTTATGCATATTAATTGAATATGATGGATGTCTTCACTGTTTTCACATCAAGTAGGCCTACTGGTTTAACCAAACTGCTCACCTTAAAAAAAAAGACATCTTTGGCTATAAAAAGGCATTTCTAACACAGATGTAAATGTTTCTGATAACGAAGCAAACTAAAGGAAATCTGACTTCAGAAGGCATTCAGTCGGAAATGCATTCCTCATTTCGGATGTCAAACTATGTATGCATTTCATGTGGTTTTTGCTGATCAGACAACAAACAACTAAACAGACTTTAGCTGAATAAACAAAAAGAAACAATTTTTGTGGGCTGTCTGAACAAAGGCAAAGAAACCCATCTATTTTCTCAGAAGGACAGACTAATGGCTTGTTACAGACGACTCCTTTGTTCCCATGCAGTCTGGCCTGTGATTGTTCTCGCTCTCTCTTCTTCTCACTGTTTCCATGCTTTTACAGAACTGAGAGGCTTGTGGAAATTGCTCCTGTGGGGACCGTTTCACTCTTCTACTGTTAGGTGTTAGTGCTGGAAACAGAGACAGTAACTGAGCTTGTTTAAAAGCACAGACGAAACAAAATATTGAATAAACCTTTGCTTTACATTTGTATATTTCACAAAGCAACATGTGATTCATAAAGTACACAAATGCTTTTATGTGAAGTGATTGCTAAAGTATGTGTACACTGAATCACAACTGTCTCAGTCCTGACTGGCACACTGCATCTTTTTGATGAAAGGTAAACTTTTTCTTCCAGCCAAACAAAATCAGTGGTTTTCATCTTATTGCTATCAATAACATCTGAGGAGCTGAACGAATATCACCCTTAGCCTCTTAGCTGCTTGTCAGTAGACATCTGCAAGCATTTTCTTGCAAATCCACATTTGAATGATCTAATCATTTGGCGCCACCAAGTGGAGGGTTAATGTAACCTCAAGTGTAATTCTTAAAGAGATAGTTCACCCAAGAATGAAGAGGCTGTCATAATTTATTAATCCTTGCGTTAAAAAAACAAGACGGTTTTTTGTTTGTTTGTTTGTTTGTTTAAAGAACGGGTTTTGTTAACACAGTGAAAGTCAGTGGGGTCAAAAACAACATTTGACCATTAAACATTTGTGTTACTTGAAATAAAATAAAACTGACAAAAACATTTAATTTGTGTTATATATATATATATATATATATATATATATATGCACACCGTATTTTATTTCTCGTTTTTATTTAGTTTAACATGATGTGCAGTATTAGCTAAAACTGACATAAAAACTATATATAAGATATATTTAGAATATTAAATTATTATAAATAAATAAATAAATAATAATAATAATAATAATAATTTTAAAAAATTAATTAAATCTGAAAAAAACTCAGCAATGCTAAAATATCATCAAGCAAAATAAGTAATCTAAACAATACTACAGAAAAACGTTCAGAAGTAAAATGACTAAATATGCAAACAATTTGCTTTTTTTTTGCTATTCTCTGACAAAACCCAATCAAAATAATCTGAACAGCATGATCCAATAAATTAAAATGCAAAGAGCCACAAACAGACGTCTGAACAAATAAAAAGTAAAAAGCAATCAATACACAGCAATTTGTATACAAATTATCCTGATAGAAGTGCATGCTGGGAACTCAAGTAGGCTTATAACATAATATAAAATTTACATTATTAAAATCATTACAATTATCCCAACTATTCGGAATTTACTTGCGATTAAACTAAAGAAATAAATCAAGCTCAAACTTCTAAAACAAAGTAGAAACGTTAATACTGGCAATAACTGTGGCAAGACAAATGAGTGAAAAAACATGTCAATATAACAAAATGCAGAATATATACAATACATATTTAAACTCCCACGTTTAGTACTTCAGTGGTGGGTACAAAGTCAGCAGGGGATTTCATTAATTCTGCATCTTACTTAATCACCACTTCCTGGTTATTTTTTTTTTCCTTTGCACAACCACAAACCCCACCAGCCAGTGTTCACTCTGTCTACTGAACACGCACAACCACAGGAGCATGTGCAACTGTGCAATTACTATTGTCAAGAAAGTAATTCAGAGAAGCCATGCAAACACAAAATGCTGACTTATGCTAAGACGTTCACATTTATACTGAAACATGTAGTGCAGGTAAACAGTTCTGATGCACATTGTCAACATGAAAAGAAGGGTCTGTGCTTCACAGACAGGAAAACCAACATGGGCTGCGTTTCTCAAAAGCATCATGAGCAAAGTTGATCGTAGAGACCACTGGTGGCAATGATTCAAAGATCTAGGCTTGCAATGCTTTTGGGAAACGCAACCAACATCACTGCTAAATGAACTAAACATGACTGAGGAGTCCAAACTGCCAGGGTCTACTAGTAACACAGCATCTGTAACACCTAAATAATTGCATAGGCTAACTTCTCAATTTCAATATTAAAAACATTACCTCAGCACAAAAGTATTAGTATTTGACGTTACCTTATATGTGTAAAATATTCGTATCAGCTGATTGCCTTGAGAATCTGCTTTAAAAATACTAGGTGGCACTGTACATTACGTATCTAATTATATCAAGGCTGTATCTATTTGATCAAAAATACAGAAACTGTAATTTTGTGAAATATCATTGCAATTTAAACTAACAGTGTTCTATTTTAATATACTTTAAAATGTAATTTATTCCTGTGAAGCATAGCTGAATTTTCAGCATTATTCTCTAGCCTCCAGTGTCACGTGATCCTTCAGAAATCATTCTAATATGCTGATTTATAATCAAATTATAATCAATAAAAAGAACAGCATTTATTTAAAAAAAGAAATTTTGTGTTACAATATACAATGGTATTCAAAAGTTTGGTCAGTATATTTTTTCTTTCTTTTTGTTTTTTTAAAGAAATTAATACTTTTATTCAGGAGGGATATGTTAAATGAATAAAAAGTCAAGAATTATATTGTTAGAAAAGATTTCTGTTTTGAACAAATGCTGTTTTTTTTACTTATGTATTCATCAAAAAAATCAAAGAAAAAAGTATCACATGTTCCAAAAACAATATAAAGCAGCACAATGGTTTCAACACTGATAATAAATCAGCATATTCGAATGATTTCTGAAGGATCGTGTGACACTGAAGACTGGAGTAATGATGCTGAAAATATGGCTGCGCATCACAGAAATAAATTACATTTTAAACTATATTAAAATAGGAAACCAGTATTAGAAATTGCAATAAGATTTCACAATATTACTGTTTTTTTTATATTTTTGATTGAATAAATACAGCCTTGATGAGCAGAAGAGATTTCCTTAAAAACATTAAAAATCTTATGGATCTCAAACTTTTGATCAGCAGTGTATATATAAATATAAATAAACCACAAAAAAGTTGACATGCTTAATATATCATCTAATGTTTATAATTATGCACATAATGTGTATAATTAAATTAAATTGACATTGAGTGTATATGAATTATAGATACATTTGTGTTAAGAAACGTCTGCAGTTTAGCTGCTGTTGATGATAGTTTCTACAAAACAGGTATTTCAAGTTGATGTATTTGTTTTAGATTATGACTATTATGTGTCTAACATTCAGATGTGATTGTGATTAGAGAGTTGCATTGTTTGAAATGTTACCCAAACTCAAGACTGGTTTGTAAAGCTGCTGTCAGACTCTAGATGGCAGAAGCGCAAAACATTTGAAGAGTTGACACACTTTACCATAATATCTATAAAAACACAGTCAGTCTGATGTAGCAGCCTTTATAAAACCAAGTATTTGACTGTGGTTTAATGCACATTATGAATGAGTGAAAAACGGGGTTATATCTGTGTCCAGACAGACAATAAAACCAGTTTAAGGTTAAAAGCAGTGGTTTATAGCTGCCTTCAGCTTATGCAGTTTTATCATCCAAACAACCCAAACTATGACCTACAGGACAATGACGTACTAACAGCCGTCGTGGATATACAGTAAGAGATATTTATGGATGTCTGCTGGCTTTTAATGGTCTGCTTTTGGGTGTAAAATGAAAGCGGAGCTAAAGCTGGAAGCCTCGTGATTTACTCTGCCAGCCACGTTTCCCTTGGCTTGCCATCTATTTCCAAGATAACAGGATATTTCAGATGTTGCTTCTGAGGCTGGTTGGCATGGAAACATCGCACATGGTTTGCATCCTCTGCCTCTGGATGCACATGAAGAAGATTCGCTTGTCTTGCGACGGGGTTTGACCTTTGAGCTTATCTTTTTTTCCACACCGGCTTCACATGGTTTCATCGCGATATGATAACAATAAGTCTGATAAAACACTCTCCTGCTGTGTAGTTGCACAAGGATTCAACAAATAGTAAATGTGAGCATTTAATTTTGCTGTCGTTCTTGCTGTGTTTGAATGCCATCGTCATTATTTATGTCACTTTTTCACATAAAATCAGGAGTTGAACAAACATAAAAGAAGTTATTATTTTGCTTAAATAAAAGTATATTTGCGCATGAAGTAATCCATTGTGATTATTTTCTTGACAGTCATGCACATTTCTTTAAAGATTTGAATTGCTCTAATGCGTCCTGGCAATTTATTTTATTTTACTTTTTTTTTGTTTTTGGTAATTCATAATGGTCATTATTACTGTTAGACAGCATTTTCTGTATCTGTTTCAGTAAAAAAAAAAAAAAATGCTGTAATACATTTCTTCTTTTTAAATGGTAGAAATTAAAGGCTGTATAAAAAAATTACTACTGTGAATTAATATTTC
>JAUZSZ010000130.1:1648895-1659324 GCA_034780575.1 Labeobarbus marequensis
AAGCGTAGGATGAAGTGAACCATTTGGCTGCTTGATGCTCATGGAGCTAAAAGTAGATTCAAGGCATCATGATCTAATGAAGCCATCTGTAACGACAAGGCACAGCACTCATATCTCAGAGCTGTCCTTTGTCTGTCTAACACAGCTCATTATTGTTTGTATATACGCTACTGTATGTTTACGGCCTGTGATTATCCAAGAACAGCTGCCAAGGTACACCAGTGATGTCCAGATGGCTCAGTCTCAGATGTTCCCTGTCTTACTTATGCAGTCTGACTGTCATACGCCATGTGTGAAACTGAGGGGTGCTTGTTTTTTTTTCTTTTTCTCAAAGGAAACTGTGATATTTAGACAGTTTAAGTTTTATTTTCATGATTTTATAGTGATATATCTGAAATGTAGTTTAGCAGGAGGATTTAATCTACCAGTTGCTTGTTTATGTTCTCTCTAGCCTATGTGTCAAAATAGCTTTGCAATAATATTTAACCCTTTTTATGCAGATACTGACGTCTGAAATCATGTTTAATCTACCACAATACATTCTTTAAAATGAACAAACGCAGTCTGTACAGTTGCTCAATAAAGTATGAATTTTGGTTCAGTTCATTTAAAATCGGAAATAGCTGAAAAATGGCTTGCTGTGGTTCAGTGAGGAAAAGGGGAAAAAAAGGTTCAGTGAGGTTGTGAAATCAATAAGGGGTCTGAACGATTCACTGACTCTGATTCAAACCGCTGACTCAAGCCAGTTCAAGACGCGTTGTGCATTCTTTTAAAAAGAACCGGGTCATAAGAGTCGTTTGTTCGCGAAACACGACTCGCGATGTGTTCATTGTTTTCATGCAGAAAACGCTGTCGCGCAATTTTAACGAGGCAAAACCTGACTAACGTGTTCTCCAGATATGATATTTTTTACGTTATAGTAAAAAAATCTTTATTTTTTTATCATATTTGCATTTATATTATTTGCAATAAGTCTGGAGAACTTGGTGTTCTTCAATAGCCCCTTTCACATAGTAATACCAGTAAATTCCTGTAAAATTACCACAATGACTTTAGCAGTGTTCTGTCAAAATGTGCTACCCTGTCAGATTTTGCTACCTCCCATTAAAAGAGTAGGTAGTACAGTTCGACAACGGAAAATGTTACCTGTCAAATTATGGTTTATTAACATCCACACCTATCCCAAACCTAAATCTACCCATACAGTAATGCAAATACAGTAACTGTGTGTTGTTCATGGTTGTGGCTAGAAAGGATACATGTACGGCTGGATACCAACAATAAATTAATTTTTCAAACTATTAGATTGTGCTTTAATAATGTCTACAACTACCCCAAACCTAAATCTACCTCTTGCAGTAATGCAAATACTGTAAATATTGTTGTTCAGCATGAGAAAAATTATACAATGTATAATAATCATTGTATATTGATGTGCGCATGCGCAGTAAACACTGGTAGGAAAATCTGACGGGTAGGATAAAATTTCAGGACACTCGTAAATACAAAAATGTGCTGTTCACACAGGCAATGACGTTCGGTCTTTTTACCAGTAAAACGCCATTCACATATCGGTTTCAAATTACTGGTAAATTCTATGACATCATTAACTAGAAATGACTTCTAAAAGGCTGCGCCTCCCAGTGATGTGATGGTAAACGTGGATGGGCATGCACGATTGGTGTTCTTGTTGATGTTTTCATTTTTGTGTCAAACTTTAACATTCATGCAGTGCTTTTGCACAGTAATACCAGTAAATTGTTGTAAAATTACCGGAACAACATTACCGTTAAATACAAAAATGTGCTGTTCACACAGGCAACAACGTTCCATCTTTTTACTGGTAAAACACCATTCACACATCCATTTCAAGATACCAGTAAATTGTGTGACATCATTAACAGCTATGCATTATCCAGTAACCCCCTGCTGGTAGTTGCTGTAAGTGCACTCTATTAAATCCCATTTGTTTCTAAACTTTTATTTTTAAGAAATTAATGTGATTAGTTGTTTTTTCTAATTGGCCAAGCCATCAGCCTCTCAAATTTAAATAATACAGGTCAGAATTATGACTGGACATACCTGCTCCTCCAAAAAAAACTGTGACATACAGCACAAATCCTTAAACTCCTATAAGGAGTCAGTTTACCTCTCTTTTCCATTTTCACTTCATTTCTTGCTTTATTAAACTCACACACAACATTTCCTTCCCCAAACTTACCAAATTACTGCACCAGCACAGGAATAACTCAGTCCCTGTTCCCATGGTAGCCATAACATGCAAGCTTGCAGGTTGTTAACAGCCATTTTACTGACCAACCCACCTCGTTTTACGGGGTCTCAGATTTTTCCACAGCTCTGTGGTGCAGATTATGTTCAACACTACACTGCTAATGCATGCCTGCAGATATGGGGACTCGCTTTTACTGGACATTATATTTCTTGTCTGGAACTACAAATTTCTGTTCTCTAAAGACAAAACACAATGATTTCAACAATGTCATAATGACATTGTGACAACAATGATTTCTCCAGATCCATGGACTTCCATGAACTCCTAAATCAAATGTTTTCAAACTATTTTTCAGATTATTAATTAGTTTATATGTTTTTTTTTTAGATAAATCCCTTCTGGCTATAGGTTCAACTTCTCAGTCATATTTGAACACACACTGTTTAACATTAAAAAACACTTCTAAACAAAGCAGACCTTTGACATTTAAGTTACTTGACAAAATGATGGAGAAGAGGCAAGGTTTGTTTATGTGTACGACCGGTCATAGCAAGACCATCAAATGTGTTTATTTGTTTTTAATCATCATATATGTTTACAGTGCCTTTGTGCTGTACTCAGAGTGTAATGGATAAAATGTGTACTAATGCACTGTTCATTATGATTGGTCTTTGATAGTATGGCAATGTGTCCCCACCAGCTTTTTGTTTGTGTTATGTTTCTTTTTTATAAATGATATAAAACTTCAAAAGGAAAGCTTGAGTGGATTTAAACAGTGTAATAAAGTTTTTTTTTTCACCATTAACATAGGGGGTAAAACACAAGGGTGGAATTAATTAGTGACTGTGAAGGCAGAGAAACTGTAACCCCAGTAAACCATGAGCTGCACAAGGGCTGAGTGGCCGCAAATGTGTTTAAGCTTCATGTGCAGTCATATTGCTTTTGCTCTCTCAAGCAATTTGTTGTGGTAAAGGTGCATTTAAATGTATTGATTGTGTACTTGAAATCTACAAGTGTATTTATAACAAGTTTAAATAGATAATACAATTTTAATCGGTGTACAGGATATTTTGTAAACTGTAATGGATACTCATTTACAAAATTATTGAAAGTTAATACATTTTGGAATGTTCTTCTGTATACAGGACATTATTTAAAAACAAGTTTAGTGAACATGATGTTATGTATCAATTATATTTATTTTAAACTTTTATATAGAATTATATATAAAAAAAACAAACACATTAACATTGTCATGTACATTACCATGGTAAACTCACAGAGAGTTGTCGTGACAGAAATATATTTCTGCTTAATATTTCTGTAGAAACTGAATTCCATAGAATTCCATGTTAATTACCAACATATATTTTCAGGATTCTTTGATGAATAGAAAGTAAAATAAATAAATAAAAAACCTGTAACTGTACCTTGTACCTGTCACTTACAGCTATCAATTCAATGCGTCCTGGCTGAGATCTAATGACCTACTATACTGCATATAATATATATACATACATACTGTATATATATATATATATATATGCTAACTTACATCTTGCACTTTGAAATCTTTCATTTGTAATTGTTTGTTGGTTTTCTGTTTTTCATGTACTCGTTGTACATTGTGCCATTTAAAGATGTCTGGAATAAGCTCATAAATTCCAACTATCTGAACCCCAGCCATTTAAGCCTGAAGTAGTGAAAACAGTGACATTTTATTACCTTAGAGAAAATGCATTGGCATCTTATGAGGGCATTTGTCATGCTAATGGCCTTCCAGCTCATGCTCTCACAGGCTGTGCTTATACTGCCAATAAAGTCAGCTTTGCTGTGAGATAAGCTTGAAATGAGACTATTTTCACACTCCAGGGTCTGTGAAACACCAGTGTGTGCCCACCTAAAGCAGGTGCGAGTGTGACCTCCAGATCGTTCCCCCTCCAGAACGGCTATTGTTCGATCTCACCTCAGAACCCTGTCACCTCATTCAGCCTTAAACCTTCTGCATGTTGAGCAGTAATGATCCACACTGGGGCTCAGTCTCAATAAAGATAGGTTTGTAGGGTGAGGTCAAAAGTGATATAATACAAGCTTTGATTAAGGGCATCATGTCTGATTATATATCATGGACTGTAATGACTGATTTGTGCGTTTATGCCCTGCTATGCTTTCTTTTGTATCTCACTCTTGTTTTCTTTCAGCACACTTATTGCCATGCACAATATCAGCAACAGCACCACAAAAACCATTCAATCGAATGTTAATGTGTGACTTGAGTATTAGCCTAATGCTTTTAACAGCAGCATAACACACAAGCGTCAGTTGAACAGGCAGCCGTTGTTCACAAACAGCTCAATGTTAAAACCAGGGAAACTGAGCAATCTAACCATGTCATTTAATATGACCAAACTGATTTAAGTAGCCGTTTGACCAGCCTGAAATGAATCCCTGCGGGCATTTGAACAGCTGTAAAATCAACAGTTGCTGCTGCAGATTTTAGCACATGTTAAGTAGGGAGTAAAACCAAGACCTGGTGTGGAACCACAAGATTACTCCAGCCCAAACACACGGTTGATGTGTGGTCAGAGGATTAGGTAAATGCTCACCAATACTGCTGTAGGAGACATTGAGGGCTTTGACTGAGGTTATAGATGTGATCCAAGTAAATGACAAGTTATACTGTGTAAGTGGTAAATGACAAGTTATACTGTGTAAGTGGTAAATGACAAGTTAGAGTATGTTTTAATATCAAGGATTTGATTGTTTGTAGAGCAACTTAGAGCAACATATTTACAGTGTTTGGATATGATCACAGATAATATAATGTTTAGATTACTGTAATGTTTTCCAAGTCTGTCATTTTACCCACTTTTTTAAGGTCATACTTCATTACAAAATAAAAAAAGAGAAAAATGAAATAAAAGTTTTTATTAGATTCTAAGCCCTTAAAGCAAATCCCCTTAATTTTATTACTGTAATGCACAAATTCTTATTATTATAATCCAAAAAAGAATTAAAAAATTGTATATTATTTTTATATTATTTTACAGTTCTAAGAAAAAAGTCAGAATTGTGACATTTAAACTAAAAATTGCGAGACATAAACTTAGAATTTTACATAAAAACTTGCAGTTGTGAGAAAAAGTCAGAATTGTGAGATTAAAACTCAAGTTATAAACTTGCAATTGCAAGAAACAAAAAATCTGATTTGCGAGATTTAAAGCTAAAATTGCAGGTATAAAGAGAATTACAAGATATAAGATATATGCACTTCTGATAATAAAAAAAGTTAGAATTGCAAAATGTTAACAATTTTGAGTTTATTACTTGCAATTGAGAGATACAAACTAAGATAAATTTTAGATAATTTTAAGTAGAAAATTCGGAATTCTGAGATATAAACTCGCAAATTAGCAATTGCGAGGAAAAGTCAGAATTGTAAAAAAAAAAAAAGTCAAAATTACCTTGTTTATTGTTTTCATGGCAGAAACACGATTTCTGAGATTTGGAGTTCAGAGAAAAATGTCAGAATTGTGAGATATAAATTCACAATTGTGTGAGAAAGACAGAATTTATAACATGCAATAGATAGATACAAGCTATAAGATAAATTCGAGATCTTTTTAAGAAGAAAATTCAGAATTGTGAGATATAAATTTACAAATTAGCAGTGGTGAGGTAAAGTCAGAATTGTGAGATAAAAAGTCAAAATGACCTTGTTTTTTTATTTCATGGCAGAAACATGATTTCGGAGATTTGGAATTCAGAGAAAAATGTCAGAATTGTGAGATTCGTAATTGCAAGAAAAAAACTGAATTCTGGGGTAAAATTGACACGCAAGCATTATGAAATTCACACAAAAAAAAGAAAAAAAGAAAAATTAAATGAAAGTTTTCATTAAATTCTTAGACCTTAAAGCAAATTCCCTTAATTTTATTACCGTAATGCACAAATTGCACAATTGCAATAGGTAAACCTAGAATTTTTAGATTTGCAGTTAGAACTATGAGATTAAGCTCAGAATTTCAAGTTATAAATTCGCAATTGTGAGATTCACACATTCCCCCTCTGTAAAAATCGTGATCGTGGTCCGCCGCCGCCGTAAATAACATGATCGAGTTCCCCCCTCATACGGGGCCCTGCTGATGATGGATGAAGTATTAATTCAGCAGCTCTATAGCAGCAATGTAACACGTGGGTTGCCATGTTGTGGTATTGGTTTTACAGTAGTCAACTGTTTTTCACATTGAACACAGAAAGCACAACATATCACATGGTATAACAATCAGCTCAATCACATTTTGCGTACACATAGTAATAAAATACAACATGCATTACATTGCATTAAATTGCCCTTGCACACGGACACAGTGTTTTAATAGAACGAGATTTAATAAAAGCTGAAAATCTATGGCGCCACTGGTAAATACCAGTCGTCTTAATATCACAAAAAGTGCATTAACTAACCATTATGTTTTTCATGTCTCTCAATCCATAGGCTGCTTTTAAGGCATGATGTGCTTTTTCTTGTGTTGGGTGAGTAACGGGATGCTAAGTGAATGGAGTTTATATAAGGTCTCCAGTTCTATCTGTTGGCAGACACAAAGACAGAAGACACCTTCCACCTGAATCGCACCATCTGAAATGAAGGCCCAGCTTCTACAACAACAAACACACCATGACTGGATAGTGATGGGATTCAGATTGATGTGATTTGCCTGATTGTTGCTGATTAAACCAATCACACCCCATCTGATTTTAATGTGCACAGAGACACTGTGATACAGGTGGAGACATGCTTTTGATTCTCATGTAAGTAGAGAGGGAGTGTAGATGTAATGGATGCCCTAAGCATGATGGATCCATATACCTGAGCAGACTGAATGCACCATAAAACACGTTTATTTATTGCCTATGATCTTAGACCCAAGAACTGCAATTGATCTTGTAACTAATTCTTCAATGGGCAGCTGTGAGAAATCAAATTAATGAGAAATCACATTTTCATTGAGCATTTGAAAAGATTTTGATGTAATATGAAAACATTTTGTAGCTTGCGGAACTCAGAAAGTTAAAAACACAATTTATAGTTAAATTAAAATGCAAAAAAATGACTTCTGCAACTTTCTGACAGCAAACAGGTGCACGTCTATGCATATTGAAATGTGAACTATGCCTGTTTGGTTGGTCTGCTCAGTCATGGAAAGGTAATGAGAAAATATAAGCTATTTTTCTTAAACATCAGGACACGATGAGAGAAAAATGTGGGAAAGTCCACCAAACCTTTGCTGTTCCTTTATGTTTATGTGTGTTGAACACCTGCTGCTCTAAATGTTCTCCTGAAATTTTCCAACATTAAAAAAAGAAAACGACACTACCGTCTTTTTTTTTTAAGACGTTAGTAGTTTTATAAAGCTAGGATGCATTAAACGCATTAAAAATATTTTGTTTCAAATAAATGCTGATCTTTTGATTTTTTTTTTTTCATTAGAAAATCTTAAAAATATATATATCACAGTTTTCACAAAAAATATTAAGCAGCACAACTGTTTTCAATATTGATAATAAGAAATCAGCATATTAGAATGATTTCTGAAGGATCATGTGACACTGAAGACTGGAGTAATGGCTGCTCAAAATTCAGCTTTTCATTGCAGAAATAAATTATATTTTAAAATAAGGTCAAATAGAAAACTTATTGTAAACTGTAAAAAATATTACAAATTATTTCAGTTTATACCGAATTTTTAATTAATAAAAATACAGCCTTGGTATATGAAAATGATCAAATAACGTATTATACGATCCCTAGGATGTGGATAACAAACTTTAAAGTGTTAAGAATATTAGTGTTGTTAATCTAAATTGAACCTCCTTCAGTTTCTTTTATAAAAGTCTACTTGAGCTATCAGGAAGCAGGGCGTACATGCACTCATATACTGTAGTGTGTAAGGTCCCATAACAGCTTAGCTCAATTAGCTTGCTCTTGACTATCTAATGATTACTCTTATCTTAACTGGCCTGTCCAGTCTCATTCCTCACAGGTCCAATAGGTCAAGAGGAAAACACTGGCTTTAAATTCACAGAGGTGGTATGTGGACATTATAAATTCAGTGAGTTTTTTTTTAGAGGGCAGCACAAGTGTGTTTACAGTAATGGCTCTGAAATGAGGTGGGTAACTGAGCTCTGTTTCCAGCCTCTCTTCCTGGTGTGAACCCTCTGTGGAAGACAATTAAGTCATTAGTTCAATGTACCTGAACAGAAACCCACCACGCATTAACTGATCACACCATCCAGCAGGACTGTGCTCTGTCACAACAGAACACAGCGCTGGGCCGGCGACGCAAAGGTCATGGGTTTGAATCTCAGGAAACGCATGTCCTTGAATGAACAGTACGTTGCATAATGTATTAATAGAAATAACTCAATATTTCACTATAACTAACTGACTACTCAGTGAACTGATGATTCACCTTTATGTCCCACTGTAGCGCTATAGGTAAATGTTTGTAATTTGTAATTTGAAATACATTTTGTCTATATTAATATATTTTTTAAATTTAATCTATTTCTCTGATAGCAAAGAAAAATTTTCAGCAGTCATTACTCCAGTTTTCAGTGTCACATGATCCTTCAGAAATCATTTTAATGCTGATTTGGTTTTCAAGAAAGAAAGAAAGAAAGAAAGAAAGAAAGAAAGAAAGAAAAACATTGTTATCAATGTTGAAACAATTGTGCTGCTTAACATTTTGTGGAAACCATGATTTATTTATTTATTTATTTATTTATTTTTGAAAATTCAGGATGAAAAGCATTTTTTTGAGTCTTTACTGTCACTTTTGATACATTTAATGCATCCTTGCTTAATAAAAGTATTCTTTTAAGTGCATTTTTCATCTAAATGCACTGTTTAAGGGTGTAACAGAACAAAAACTAAAAAAGCTGAAAATCTAAATCTCTTTACCATGTGCACTTCTAATGACTGTATTTGTAAACTCCACCAATGTCCCATGTCTCCTCATGATTAAGTAGAGATACCTCACCAGGATCATTATTGTCGTCCTCTGCCAGTGCTCCTTTACAGGGCCATTTATAAAGAAAACTAACAGGGATTATTACATTTGGACACTGACTATCAGGCTAATTTAAGGATGAGCGAGTCAGCGGAATCCAATACACGTGTGTAAATGTTCTGTGGCGCAGATTTTAGGGACACTGATGAACATGCAAAGGCTGTTTCAACTATGTACAACACCAATCAAAGTTACTTCCACTAGAAACGAATAGGGAGAGAATGAAATGTATAATGTGAAAAAAATATATATATACACACACACATGCAGTGCAGCAATAAATGTCTTGCTGATTGAGTAGGCAATACATTGCAGCTAAACTCTGCATGCGACAAAACTGCCTTCATGAGCAAATTCTTTTTTAATGCTATCTGTAGGGAAAATCATAAAGAGATGAAAAACAATGAGATGATGTAAACAATGCACAGCGGGAGTGAAACAATTTGTAACGATATTGTTGAAGTCTGAGTTGCAAAAACATTGGGTGATTAATTTGGACAAGTTTTTAGTACATTGTGCTATTAATATAACCCAGACAGCTTTCTGGATCTGGATGCTACCCTGACAGTACATAACACTGATTCAGGCCAGTGGCTGGTACAGTTATGAAATATGACTTAGCATCTTTTAGTATAGACAGATCTTTCATCAGCCATAAACTAAATGTTTACTTTTGTTTTTGTAAGCATCCAATTACACACTTCTTTACACAAACCCAAACCTTAAATACTTTTTATTCTTATTTATTTATTTGCAACAAATTGTATTCTTTGGGATAAACCCCTTGAGATGCATCATCTCGTTTTCAAGGGGGTCCTATTACACAAGAATCAAAAACATAACACAAAACAAACATCAGCAGTCACAACAATCAAAACAACATACCCTGCTACAATATTAACACATGAAGTATTAATAATTAAATTTAAATACATATATATTTATTCTTTATCATTTTATAACTTTGCAAACAATATGGGAATGTTACTTTTGAATGTTCACTGAACTATGTGAAACGAATTTGTAACATTTAAAAGTAAAAGTGCATATGAGTATCCAGCTTAAACACTCAGAGTAGTGCTGTCAAACGATTAATCGCATCCAAAATAAAAGTTTTTGTTTA
>JAUZSZ010000130.1:1813210-1824263 GCA_034780575.1 Labeobarbus marequensis
CATAAAGGTGTTTCATACTCCCATAAATCGTTCTTTATTAGAAAACAATTTGCCGCAAGCTATAAATGACACATCCTTACCAAGAGACTGCACTCATTTGATTAGACAGAAGGTGTGTTTGTAATTTGTGCTGGTAGAATACGCATCCTCCATAAAGATTTAATGACGTTGATAAAAGTTTGGAGTAAAAAAGAACAATGGCCGGTTGATTAACAGAAGCATCAAAGGCAGCTTAATTTGCTCTTAAGAGTGAAGTGGTGAGCAGAACTTTGCTGACTGTACTTTTCAACCCTGATTGCATGATGTTGTTTTAACTTTAGGCAATTTCACTAATTATCTCAAACTGCTCATTTCAAAAGCACTATAGTTTTTTGGGACCAAGTCGAATGTTTGACCGAATTTGGGTGTTAACCAAGCAAGTAAACGTTCAGTCTGTCCAGTAGATGTTTTAATTTAACTAATATGCAGGAATTAATTTAAAATGCAGTAACAAAAAACAGTGATACTTTGAATTATTATTGCAGCTTAAAGTAACTGTTTTCTATTTGAATATATTTTAAAATGCAATTTATTCCTGTGATGGAATGCATCATTAGTCCAGTCTTCAGTCCACAGGATGCTTCAGAAATCGTTCTAGTATGCTGATTTGGTACTCAAGAAACTTTTGAGCATAATTATTTTCTTTGTTAGTCCATCATGCATTTTGACTGTTCACATTTCCCTTTCACCTTTATTATCTTTACCAAATGTGATGTTACAGCTCCACAAATGAACAACCAGTGACCAAAGGTCTGCGAGTAAGTCAGGCAACACCCTTAACATAGGCCAATGGCCTGGATAATTGGGTCAATAGCAATTTATGATGCCATTCTCCAGAAATATCAGTGGACAGCTGGGCAGGATGTAACTAGAGAGGCTTCAGGAAAGGGCGAATGTGATGTAAAGTCATCCCGCTGCCTCACGTGTGCTCAATTGACATATTCATCACCGGCCTTGAAGCGTTTGCTTCTATATGCATGATGGAAAAGAGCCTCTCCCTGAGTGACCATTGAGCCTCACAGCAACTCTGAATGTAATGAAACTGCTTCACCGGCAAAAAAGAGATGTGAGCTATACTGCAACTTGACGCACGTTCTTAGGAGCATGTAAAAATCTGGAGGAGAGATGACAGAAATACCATTTTGAGCTCCCATCAGCCACTCTGTGAATATTTCAGGGCAACAGCGCTTTAATGGCACGGCAAAGCTTTTGCACAGCACTACAGGGAATTTCTGGTTAAACACAGTCATTTGAAGCCCTCAGAGTGAAATCTCACTTTATTCTAGCGCTTCTAATCTGAAGATGTAGAAAGAGAAATATTCAATTGTTTCTGTCAACAGGACTGAAGGAATAAGATATTTTATTTGAAAAACTATTTTAAATTGAAGAAGTACAGTACTCTACATAGCTGACTATGTATTGAAGAGTGTAAACATATATTTAGAATTACAATCGAAAATGTTTTGCTTCAGGTTTATACACTTATGCTATTGAAAATGAACTTAATACAGTAAATATTTATTATGTAAATATGTTTAAGTGTGCATTATAAATATTTTCCAGAATGTGCTGGATGAAAGCAAATTAAAAAAAAAGAATGTTGTGGGGTTTTTAGACATAAATGTTCCATACAGCTCCTTTTACATTTTAAGAGGATCATTATATTTAGGAGGCCTTGGCAAATTTGAAAACCTCTAAAGTAGGCTGACAGCACTGAATTGGAACGGTTCCGTAATCTCCTGCTTCCGTTTTGTTTTACACAATAAGACTTACTGTATAAATAAGTTGGACAGAAACGGCTCGGGAAACAGGAGTAATAACACCAAATCAGTACAGCCTTGAAAACACATGTAATACTCACAAGTGAATTGACTGAAGGTTTGAAGAGTCCTGAACAGCATTACAAATGAATTTGGCAGATGCATGTGGTGGCATTTTAAATCCGAAGCCTGACACTGTGGGGCCGGTTCAAGGAAGCACAACACATTTATGCATGAACATGGACTGTTCCTAGCATCTTTAGCCCTCGACGCCCCTGACTTTAGTGAAATCTGTCTGGTCAGTAAGATTTCATGCAGATGTCAGTTACTTTGTGCTTTAGCCTTGACTAATAGAGCAGATCCAGAGATGGGTTTTCTTCACAATGGCCTCCGGAATCCCTCTGATAATATACATTGTCTGGCTCACCATCTTTTGTCATCTTTGTGTGGCTGTTTGATCCGTTAGTTGAGCAGCAGGAGAGCCTCCCGAAAGAAAGGTCACATGACGTGAGAGGAAGGAAATAAGGTTTATACAAAAGAAGCTTTTCACAGGCCTTGTTCGGGTCTTTTTGCAGTGTGGGTGACCTATTCTTAAAAAGACCACGAGTATGTCATGTGCCCAATGCCCTGGGAGATGAAGCGATTGCCCTTTTCGGCTATTTTGAGTAACAAGTTGCCCAAATGCGCACTAGCAGACTCTGATAATTGGAGGCACCTGGCTTAGTACATTATTTTGGTGTTTGCATCAGGACTGCAGACATGTTTGCACTACAGTTTCTCATGCTGTTTGTTGAGATACTTTAGGAACATGTCTACCAGCTAGAGAAGAAACCTATTGCATTAGCAACATTTGTAGTGGGTATAATTCCTAAGGCGTTGATGTTAGTAGTTTGTAATCTATTTGGTCAGACTGCAGTTAGCTTAAGGTGACTGGCAGACTTTCATTTGATCACATGCTTTGTGTAAACCTCCTTGTCAGCTTAATAGAGAGCAGGAAACCTATAGAATGGAATTAGCCTCTGCAGCTTCTTGAAACACTGGTACAAGGTGTATTTCCAGCTGTCTGGGCACTCATACAGTGGGATGTACCAATGAGTACTAATGCTAGATGAAGTGTAGTAGAACCATTTAACATGTAGAACTTTTTTTCTCTCTCTCTGAAGAAGCTGTGCTTTCCTGTGCAAAACTATTGGAGCTTGACTCGCTACAAAAGTTCATAATGTTTAGTAAGCCATTGTTCTGTTTTGTTGCTAGGTGGTTTCTAAGGTGTTGGTTCAGTTATTGATATTTGGTTAATTACAAGGGGTCAAAAGGTTGGTTTGATTTTGATTCAGTAAGTCACAATCTTTAGACTACAGACTTTGTTTTTGAAAGAAGTATCTTATGCTCACCAAGGCTGTGTTTATTTAATAAAAAAAAAAAACGAAAAATATGTAGCCTAATATTGTGAAATATTATTACAGTTTTAATTAATTAACTAATTATATTTGAATATATTTTAAAATGTAATTTATTCCTGTGATGGCAAAGCTGAATTTTCAACAGCCATTACTTCAGTCCTCAGTGTCACATGATCATTCGTGAATCATTCTAATATGCTAATTTGGTGCTCAAGTAACATTTCTTATTATTACCAGTATTAAAAACTGTACTGCTTGATATTTTTTTTGGTGGAAACCATGATACCTGTTTTTTTCATAATTATTTGAAATAGAATATTTGTTAACCATGTAAATGTCTTTACTATCACTTTTAGTTAGTTTAATTGATCCATAATGACATTACTTTAATTGATTCTTACTGACACCGAACTTTCAAACTGTGGTGTACAGTATATATTGCAATAAATTTAAATTACTATCTTTATTTCCTTAAATTTTCTTTTATTGCCATATTAAGCGTCCCTTTACATTCACTATGAACAAGTTATGTGTAGAATATCCATAAAATCTAATAAACTGTTTTTCTTTTACAGATTTTGCACCTCTATTGCTTTTGCACAGAGTACTTATTTGAAATATGTTAGATGTGAGCTGCCATTCCCCAGAGATGAAGTCCTAATGATATAACTAGTATACTGCTTTTCTAGCAGTGCAGTCTCCGTCTCAGAATCAATTTGCATTGTCTGTGGATTGACTTTGAGGCATTAAATAAAGAATTTCGCTGTAGGTTTGACTGATGTATCATTCATGTCGGTATCAATTCATGAGGTATTAATTATTGTACAAGAAAACTTTACACATTAAGCTATCAATATCCTCTTTGCAGACTTTTCTCATGAACAGCATTCATTACATATTGACAATAACATGCAGCTTCTCCATTCATATTAATGGAATGAAAACCAGGAGACCTGGATTATGGTGCAGATACAGCACTTTAGCACAGGATGACAGTAGCTGTTTGATGTTGAGCTGTAATCCAGGGGGTGTTTGGTGAACGTCTGCATCCGGCCTGATAAGTCAACAGAACATGGATCAGCCTGACGTAGAGCCAGTAGGGCTTATTGTTCTCACAAGCCAGATTTATATGTGCCGTTATCAGTGTATCCTGCTCAGTTTGTGTGTATAGGACTATGCATTTATGTGGGCTTCCAGTTATAATGGCATGTGCTCCTCTGGGGCACATGTGTGCAGTGTGCATAATTACTGTGTGATTCACCTAGCATTTCATCTCGGTGTCATTAGATGTAAGCATTTCTGCTAATATTTGCTTAACAAGCACTATGCATTTCCAGACTACAGTGGAAAGTCGAAAAACTGCTGTCCAACCATTCAAGACTGGCAGGTAAATGCAGCCAACCAACGTAGCATCCATGTGTAAGACAGTCCCAGGGGCCGTTCCTAGCTTAATTGGAATACCTTGGTGGATTTCACCCACAAACCGCTTGTCTAAACATGGAAGTCGTGAAGTAGGAAAGCTTGGTAAACATTGCTCGCCAGAGAAGCATAACTACCGGTGTCGTAGGCCAGCCTGTAATGACAGAACATGGTAGGCGCTCTCAGTGCCCATCTGTATTGTATATCGATTTACGCCTCGAAATGCTCCTTCAGCATGTGAAGTAGCTGCAGATGTCTTACACCATCCAAATAATGTTTTACAGCTTACTGAAGTGCTGCTATCCTTTCTCCTCTCTCTAAGCCCAGACAGAGAGATGTGCTCTGAGGAGATAGAACAGTGTAATTGGGACTTTTTCTGTTGGAAATATAACAGCTAGTTCAGCTAGTCTTTGGGTCTTTGAGTACAGGTGGACTTCAATGTACTGTGGCTCTCAGTGATTTTGGGCTTCTCTATAATAGTGTATACTTTATGTGAGGCCTGTCCTCATTTTTACATACGATAAAGTAGGAATGCGTGATATTTTAGTAACACATTAGTTGAGTTTTTTTAATATTATCGGTCAATAAAAAAACTGTCTTTTTATGTTTAATTATGCTTTTAAAGTCAGCATGAAGTGGAAATTGCAATCATCTTTTCTTCTCTGTTGTGACATATATTCAAATTAAACTTCTCAAACAAGAAGACAATATAGGAATGGACTTGATTTTGTCCAATGGAAATTATTGGAACATTTTCTGTTTCTGAATAATGATTACGAGGGCATGTGAATTGTAAAATATTAATAATTATAATAACAATAATGTGAATGGATAGTCTATACTGCAATGTTCCATAAAAAAAATAAAAAAATAAAACATTTAGATTACATAAAGCACCATTTGCAAATGTAAAAATAAATATAATTTTTTCATACTGTATATTATAAAACTGGATTTTTTTAAGAAGCTGGCTTTAGTTTTTGTTTAATTTATGTATCTAGACAAAATGGTTATAATTTTATCATTTTTCATAACATGAAAACTACAGTATTTACACTGGCTTGTTTATATTCAAGCCCCTTTTGAAGGGAAATCTGTGGAATACGTTGTTTGGTGTGGTAAAATTGTGCATTATTCTATTATTAGTAGCTGAACACATGATCAAATTAGTGAAAATATTTAATAAATGAACACAGGTGTGTGAATGATGGGCGTGATGAATGACTGATTGAAAGTGCATCACTGGAGAGTCTTGTGCATTCATACAGCATTTTGTTCAATGTTGTGTGTGAAGTGATCCTTGTGATCTAAATCTGCATATTTGGCTGAGGCATGGAAACATGATGAGGCAAAGCTTGGTGGTTTCAGAGTAATCTGACATTTATATTCGTACCCTGGTTGGTGAGATGGCCTATTTGTGGTGCTGACCAGCCTGGCGTCCTGCTTATGGTGCTGATACTTGGTCGGGTATTAATAGCAGAGGAGCCAGCTGATATTTCCTGAATCCTGTGTGGTTTCTGATGAGCTACAAGGTCCAATATCATCAGTCCTCATGCAGAATATCACACCCAAGTAATGTTTGTCTTATTATACCAACGGATGAATCATCCACAACAGGCACTTTGACGACTTATTGATATGGAAATGCTTTGGGATTGGTAATGAAATGAGCTGATTTGTTGCTTTTTCTTTTCATTTGTTTATATAATGGTGAGTCTTTTCTTTGCGATCACGATTGCCCATTATCCTCCAGCTCATTAGCTCCTTTCTTGCAATATGGCCCTTTGTGTTCATAATTGACAGAGCGTTTACAGTTGAACAACTCATTACAATATCTCAGCACACCCCACTGACATGGCACTGGGCCTCCTGGGAGCTTTTTAAGCTCAGGTGAAAGCTTGTTGACTTGAAGACAATGGCTATTTAAGGAACTGAACGGGGACAAAAAAAAAGGACAAAGCATCTGCTGTGGTTTGTATGGATTCTCGAGTCTCTCTTTCTTGGTTGTTTGCTTTATTTTTTTCCTTCTCATTCTCCATGAACTTAACATCCCAGCAGACTTCTGTGCGGTTCAGTTTGCTCAGTTCCACTCTTTTGTTGTATGCCTTTGGCACTCTGCAGCTTGTGATAGATTGCACTTGTTCCTTGTAGAAATGCCTGGATATGGCTTGTTTTCACCAAGTGGGCGTTAAATCGTAAAACCTACACAACATTTGCTGTACATTAGTTTTGAGTTCTGAATGAGGGAGAAGGGATCCCATGTTGTTTCTGTCTACCTGAGGTTTTTATAGATGTTTCAGCTGGTCATTTCAGCAACATAGTAAGCTCAGGGAATTGCTTTGGGATGACAGCTCAGTTTCTCTTAAATTTCTTTCCAAATCTTTCCAGATACTATAAATTCCAAATTTTTATAGTTTAAGTATAGGTGTCAACTAGTCAACTAGTGTACTCAGTTGACCTGTTCCAAAACATAGAGAGCTAGCCTTATGTCCTCTTCTTAAGAAACTAAAAGATAAATCTTTGTGCCTTATTTTCCCCTAAATGTTATATATTAGTACCTAAAATCTACATATTGGTACCTTTTTGAAAGGGAGAGTTCTGTATCTTTTTTCTGAGAGTGCATAGTAGTGTGTGTGTGTGTGTGTGTGTGTGTATTTGTAGAACACAATCTTGTGTACAATAGTTAGTTTGTTATTTATACATTTTTTATTGAAGTTTAATCTATGATCAGTGCTTCTCTCACATTGCCATTTTTTTATAGTGTCCTTGGATTGCTTTCTCTGTGAAGACACACAAACTTTAGGTACAATAGTAAATTTCTAACTGATTTAATTTTTAAACATTTTAATTTCAGTATTTTGTTTCATTAAAATTTCATTAACCAGTTTTTAGTTATTTAAAACTAATACATTCAGTTTTAAATAAATTACAAATTAATTCAATTTAAAAATGACAGGATGCATTCTCAAGAGCTCAGGGAAAACAAAAATCAAAGATGGCAGTTGTTGATTATGGATATATTCACCTAATGCTGAAAGTAAATGAATAATCAGCGTTTCTCACATCATCTTCCATTTATATATTCACTGAGATTGCTGTTAAAATGTAGCCAAAAGAAGTTATTTTAGGAGGCAGCATAATTAAGTCAACACTTTAGAACAAAAATGCCTCAAATGCAAAAATGCCTACAATGGCTTAAAATGCTGCCTACAGAGACAGCTCACTAGGTTCTGGAAGAGAGCCTAATGGCAGTTCTGTGACTTTTTTTGAAAGCGTGTCTCTTCTGTTAGAATATATATTCCCAGTTTTCCCATCTTTTATATTGCACGCACAGCATGGTGCCATGTAAAATAAGGTTGTTTTGTGTCTCAGATCAGATCAGAAGACACATTGGGGTTTACGGCAGCTCCCAGCATCAACCCCTGACTGATCTCGGCGCTCAACCATGAGAGCACTGAGGGAATCTGCAGGAGTGCCAAACACCCTCAGGGAAAAAGCGTTTACTCCCCCCGTCCTCCCAGATCTATGGCGCTTGCTCTCCCCCTCTTCTGTTTATTTTCCTCTTCAGAAGTAGAGGCTAAACATTCTCAACCATACATATGATGAAACGCTTCAAACTGTTTTTGGAACAGTGCCCAGTAATAATTTCTGAATATAATTACCGTCACCCTTTCTACACCTCCTCTTTGTGCAAAAAATGTCTCCAGACATTGGCTGGGGGCAATGTGGGAGATTCGATGAAAGAATTGGCAGCAAGAGAACCTGGCGCAAATGAAAAACACCCGCAGAGGTGATGACACGAGCAGATGGGTTGGTATGGTTGGGGTGGACACCAGTATACAGCTTTTGGGCAGCACCTCTGGGCTCCGCAGAGAATCTCCAGCCTATACCTCTGTGTAAGCCATTAGCCGGAGCCGACCGCATCCACCCTTGAGCTCAGATTGCGTTGGCCGCAAGGCAAGAGCTGAATGGTGTCATGTTTGTGTTGAGTTTGTGTCGTGATGAAGTGCTTTGCTCAAGGCCACAACATAGTTAACCACAGGAAGAAGAAAAGGGTCAAATGGAATGAGCGATGAGAGATAGACAGCGAAAGAGTCTTAGTGTGAGGCCCTCTGCCTTTGATATATCTTAAAGGGATAGTTCATTCAAAAGTACTGTTTACATTTCGTTCCAAACCTGTCTGAATTTCTTTATGTGGAATGTGGAACCAAAAAGATAAATTCTGAAGACTCTTCTGGAGCATTCAAAATTCATAACAGAAAAAATATCCTTAACAAATAGACCAAATGACTTGTTTGCTATATTTCAATAAACATTGGTGTTTATTAAAAAAAAATCTTCCCTTCCATTGAGTTGCTAACTGCAGAGTGGATCCTTGAGTCAGTGAGCTGATTTTTTTCCCATTCTGCACAAATTATAGGAACTACTTTTATGATACTTGATAATTCTTTTGTGTCTCTTTAGAAGCTTACGGTCTTTTGTGTTCCACAGAAGAAGGGAAAAAAACAATGGAAGTCTGTTCGGCAGTCAAATTTGCAATGACTCTGGCAGCTTTTATGGGCAAGCAAAACCAACTCTTTTCTGCTAGTATGGGGAAATATCGAAATCTTAAAACTGCTGACCAAAGTCACATATCGATACCATATTTCAAATCAGCAACTAACGCCTTGCAGTTAAATGTCTTGATATATATGCAGTCTTCATAGAGGCTGTTGCAGCATTGGCCTGCTTGATTGGACATCTCAAAGTAGGGTCTTGCGCAAAGGTGACACCCTCGTTTTTGTCTGTTCTACAGCGAAGGCCCCTATTAACCTTTTCCTCCAAATTAGCATTTAGAGCTTCAGCCCTTATCCCATCCTTGCATTGCTCTGCATTTGGAATGGCTGCTGACCTTTTTGAGAACGACTGAGAATAGCTTTCCTTGCTCAAATTTGAGATGGCAAATAATTGGCTTGATCAGCGCCTGCATGCATTCCAGAGGATGACAGTTTGTCACATGGGAACATAAAAACCCATACAGTGTAATCATGATAGAGATTAGTGTCACTTTTAAAGACGGCCCATAAGCATCGACTCTCTGTCCTTATGCTCTCTATCTCACCAACATTGCAGCTTTGAACTAATTAGCTTTTGCACCTTCTGCTGTTGGACCGCCAACAGATTTATGGGGAGTCCTAGGAGAGAATAGGGAGATTGGATGATATCGATCCACTCAACAAAGCTTCACACACCACTGGCTTTTCCCAGACTGAGTCCTCCTCAGGGATGCACATACACACTCACTCACACTTTGACACTTAGATAGTGTTGTTATCTACACCCTTCCCCACCACTTTCAAATTATTGTCGTGAAAAAAAAAACTCTGTCACAGCCTTTATAAATGCATATGGGTCTTCTCATGATTAATGCAAACAGGCTATGTCTGTACAAACGTCTTTGCCGTTTATATGAAAAATGGATGATGGATGCGTTGTCTCAGTAAACAACATAGACGCATTGGCTGCAAATGGGACTGTCATTTGAAATCTGTCTCGCTGAAGGGCGGGAACTACACACGGTATTCACAAGAGTCAATGAGCAATTATTATTCTCAGGGAAACCCACATTCCATGGCAAGCTAATTGATGAAATTGTAATCAGATCACCTTGTGACCTTTCATACCCTTTTGTGATCTCTGGCCTTTGTGCACTTTAGGTCCTGGGAGAGAGATGAGTGTGACCATCTTATTAACATTTCCCAAGTGATCCCGCTGGCTTTTACTTAGTCTGTTTGAATTCCAAGTGCATAATTCAAAGCATACTGCCAAAAAAAAAATAATAATAAATAAAAATTCCATTTCAAACTGTTTATGGAGCTTTCCTCCACAAAAGCAGATATTTAGCAGATTGTTCTCTTTCTGTACAGTGAACGTGGCGGGTGACTGGTGCTGTCAAGCTCCAAAAATGACAAAAAACCACCATAAAACTATTTCAAGTCTTCAGAAGCCATATGATAGCTGTGAGTGAGCAACAGGCCAAAATTTACTGAAAATCTACACTTGGGTTTGAAATAACATGAAGCTGAGTAGCTGATGACAGTATTTATTTTTTTTAAGCAAGCATTATTATATTTTTCTACACCTGAAATTAAAATAGACACACTTTTGATTTGTGAAGTGCTCACATGAAGTGTGGAAGTTAAGCCTGTTTGCATTAAAGCTATTAATGGCTTGTTGATTAAGATGTCTAATTATAAATTTAACAGAAGTGAAAATGAGGCTTTGAGACACTTTTAGAACAAAATGTCATGAACATTATAATTCAACTGATATAGTAACTGCATACATTAAATACATTCTACTCTCAAACTAGCAACATAATCTCACATACTGAGCTGCTTTAATGCTCAGGATTGAAGGTGCTGTAGCACTAATCAGTGTGCATATCCCATCCGA
>JAUZSZ010000130.1:2226835-2238250 GCA_034780575.1 Labeobarbus marequensis
TTAGAGATGCAAAGCAGCACTGTTATACTTGGGGCTGTCTGTTCCCAATTAAGGTGTTAACCAAGCTTGGGGAGTGACGGAATATTTGGAATGGTGTTATACAACAGGATACAAAAAGACAACTATTATGTTAAAATGACATTATAGAAGAACATAATCATGTGCAATTTGAAGTAGGATTCTAATTTGTGGATATTACAAATGCAATATATATTTAAATCAAAAGTCAATTGTGCTCCAACTATTACTATAACTGCAAACTTGCAATGATGACTACTGCAAAAAAAAACAAAAAAAACAAAAAAAAACTTTAAACTGAAATTGCAACATTTTAGTTTTCAGAAATATTTATCGCAGATGACTTGAATAGCTCTACTTAAAAAGAAATTATATTTCTAGAAGTGCATCTGCAGGGAAAATAATAATAATGATGTTGAGTTTACAACGACCAACTCAAGCATCTTTCAATAACCAAAAAGCAAGTGAGTAAGAAAATAAAAAAAATGTTCTACCTGAGCTATCATAGGCTACATTTCCACTGTTGGCTGTTGGTTTCTGTGCAGGACTGTGCATTCATGAGACTATTAATGCCACAGTTCACTCCGACTCACCTAGGGAAAGCACATAAGGAAAAGCACACAGTTGCTTGAAATCTGGATTATTAAAACTCGACAACACCTAGAAATTCCAAAAAAAGTATCTATGTGCTTTATAGTTAAATATCTCAAGACTGGAACTCCGGTTATCAAATTGAGAGTTGACAGACATGAACACGATAACGTCTTGGTACAACGAACACAAGAGATATATATATTCACCTCAGAGAAAAAGTATGTGGATTTTATTTTGTCACATTTTTATTAATCTTGCAACTTTTTCTTTGGCATTTTCTGGTTGAAGTGCAGTGCTGACATATTTTCATGAATGTGCACAGAAAACAATGGTCAAGGTCAGGATTTTTGTTAAATAATACATTAAATTTCAGTTTGTTTTACACTAAAACACTTTAAACATACAACACGTGTCCATATTGTGATACTTTTTTCACCATTTTTAGCTTGATGCTAAGATGACTTTTCTTGAAATTTCTCCATTTGTAGTCTGAAAATGAAAGAAGGACATACAGCATTAAAACAATGCCAAGGTGAGTAAATAATCACTTAATTTTTTTTATTTTGGGGTGAACTATCACTTAAACAAAATGCTTCTCTCTGAAACCCACTGTGAATTTTATGTAATTTCATTATTGTTTTATTTTATTATCTATTTGATAATCACACTAAACTATATCGTGATTTCAACTGTATTTTGATATATTGTGCAGACCTAATGTAGAATCATTGCCACTGTTTTCTCGATCAAAGCGAAAACAACAAAAATGATTATGTAGTCTATTATTTAGTTTATTTAGTAGTTTCTATTCCCTCCCAAAACTAACTCAAATGTCACCAACCTTAGATAACCCTAACTAACTTTTACATTTAGATTTTTTTGACAGGTAAGTAGTCATTTGCATCAGAATACAATCAATATATCACAATAATAAAGCAAAATTTATAGTATTAAAGAGATAGTTCACCCAAAAATCTAAATTACCCCATGATTTACTCACCTTCAAGCCATCCTTGGTGTACATGACTTTCTTCTGTAAGGCAAATACAATCAGAGTTATATTAAAAATGTCCTGGCTCTTCCAAGCTTTATAATGGCAGTGAATAGTGGTTGAGATTTTGAAGCAAAATAAAGTGCATAATCCATCATAATAAAGGCCTTCTGAAGCAAACTGATGTGTCTGTATAAGAAAAATATCCATATTTAAAACTTTATATACAGTAATCTCTAGTTTCCACTAACTGTCACACACGTGTTAATGAGAAAGTGGCATTCCAGTGGATGACGAAGGACGTCGGTGTAGCATAAACTCCGGTGAGATTATGAGTCTGATCTCATGACGAGTCTTTTCACATGTCTTTTCATTTTTTTTTTTTGTGAACTACCCCTTTAATATAGCAGAAAACATATTAAACACAACTAGGATCTCATTTACAAAGAAAAGTTGAGCAAATGACGTATTTATTTCCTAGAGACAGCCGGGCTTAGCGGTGCTGTCTGTTATTATCAGCACCTATGGCAGCTTCTAGGTTACACAAAATGAGGGTCAAAGGTAAAGCGCTTGCCGAGAATGTTGTTTATATTTCCAAATTAAAAGTGGCGGCTCTGCACATTCTGATATGCCCTGGGTCCTTCATCCTCAGACACTGTAATATATGAGTCGCCAGACTCTTTCTCTCACGTGGTTTTACTGTTGATCTGCTTCAAGTTTTAGCAGCTGATCCCTCTCATACTCTTGCTCTGAACGGTAGGGCTGCTCTTGCTCTTTGGTAACGGAAGTGCAGGTGCAGGGGAGGGTCGTGAGAGGAAGTCTAGCGACTGGCATGGCAGTGTGTGCCTAAGCTGGTCACGCCCTTCGGAGCACATTGGTGTTTCATGGAACACTCCTTATTGTGCATTCTACAACTACAGCTCCCAGCGAAGCCGTTGGCTCATTAAATATTCATAAAGCGAAATCTGTGTTGCCTTTCTTTTCCTAAACACCGGCCTGGCTTCAAAGAGAAAGTGTGAAGGAGACCTTTCTATATTTATAAGTCCTTATACAAATCCCCCTTCTGCTTGAGCAGTGGAGATATGAACCATATGGGGCCAGTAGGACTTCTGCTCTGATGAAGACCCTTTGTGCACATTAAAATTTAAAATGGAACCAGGCATCTGTGTCTTATTCCCGACCAGATTTCCAGGCAAAGGCTTCGGTCTCCACTCGCCGCCTGTCATCCTAAATTGCCCCCAACAGCAGCGGACTGGCACACCAAACATGTGTCAGTAGGCGCAACAACATGTTGGAAATGTATGAAAATGACCTAGCTTGAAACCCGGAATGTGCGTTTGCAGACACGCGAGAGCAACACGGAGTGAAAATACAGATCAAAATACATCTCAGACAAGACAAGACAGGGAAGGAGTTGTTATTAAAGAGTGTTGTTAGGGCAAATGCATGAAAAATGTATGAAAATGAGCAGTGTTGCACAATATAATATGACATGCTGCTAAGGATCATGGAGTGTGTATCTGCAGACATATTTTTTTGAATTCAAAACTTTTCTACTATTCATGAAACGATCAAACATATTCAAATATATTTTGCAGATCAGTCTATATTACCAGCTATGTGCCAGCTAATGGTATTTTGCTTGTCGCTAGTAAGAGCTGTGCAATGATTACTTTGCATTTTTTTTTGCATTACTTTTCTTTTGTGTTTTTACACAGTTATTTGTCATTAGTAGCAGTCCTTGCAAACCAAGGTCATAAGTTTGATTCCAGACAATGCAAGAACTGAAAAATGTGCATCTTGCATTGAAGTCATTTTGGATGTCAAAAGCATGAATGTAGGCCTAAATGTTGTAGTTTTACTAAAATGAAAAAAAATCTTAATGATGATACTGGGAAAGGAAACTTTTTGATAACTATGCTTTGACGAGGGACAACACAAACTATGAAAACATATTTTACAAAATACAAATGTCTCTGAATTCAGAACATGGACAATTCTGTTGAAAAACCTTTTGAATCAAGCTGGTCTTTGTCTAGGTTTGTCTGGGTACTGGAGACCATCTTAAACATGTAAGACTAGCCAAAACATCTAAGATAAAAAAAAATGCAACAATGAAATACTCTGATATAAAATACTCAACAGAATAATATAATATAATAAAATATAATAATAAAAAACAAACAAACAAAAAAAAAACTTAAGGGTCAGTCAATCAGAGAAAACTAAATTTAATCCAATAGCATCACAGCTGAAAGAAATCATTATTTCTGGTCTTTGATTAAATTTTTGCATGCTACTTTATTTCACTTACACCTGGAAATTATGTAGTTTTATACTGATCTTGTAGAAAAATCCACTTAAATCCTAGGGCACCCCAAACTTTTGGCGGGCAAAAAGTATATACTGGACTTTTATGTACAGGTTGTTAAAGCTACAGCCAAACATCCTGAAGGCATTCAATGCACGTTTGTGAATTCTGTAGTGTAAGCAACAGTTACTAAGCAATAGTAGCATCTGTGTTCCATTTCGCAACCTTCCCTATACCCTCTAACATGACATACATACATACAGATATAGAAAGAATAATGTACATGCACAGTAACACATCCACAGAGTTTTCTGTATGCCATAATTCAAAAGCTTTTATTTTCAACAAGTGCTCTTTCTTTTTGAAAAAGACACAGCAGCGCACCTGACAGATTCTGAAGCATCTATACTTCTATTATCCTTAGACCAATAACCTTCTCTTTTTTATTTCTGCCATCAATCTATATTCGGAAGCCAGTCATTCTCCTCTAGGGAGCATTCAGGGTTGTGTGGCAATTTCCTCTTAGAATAGAGTGAGATGAGAGAAAGACAAATGTAGATCTAAAGTGCTGCATTATAACAAAATATATCATTGCACAGTCTGAATACTCGACCTTAATTTATGAAGTTTAGACCCACAGTCTCAAGGCTGGCTCCATGTGAACCAAAGTGCAGGTAGAATACAGACACTCGCAAACTATAATCATGTTAATGCACATTACATTTAACAGTGCAGATAAACCCGCAGGTGGGTGGTTAGAGTGTGAATGTTGGCATATGGTTTGCCATGCTATACTTGATCTAAAACAGCATTAAGCTAATTCTTTTATTATGCATGCTGGTTTTATGAACACGTTAAAAATGACCATTTAACGACCCTTCATAATGAGCTAGTGAAGGCAAAAAAGTTGAATAAAAATGATGCAAAACTAAGTGATCAGTTATGGACTAAAGATGTGTCAGTGTGCATGCTGTGCACATCATATACCATCATATACATTTATGTGACAAATTGTGTATGCATTTACTGTATGTATTATTTTTTGCATCTTAATTTTAAGCCAAAAAAGCTCAAAAAACATATACTTGTTGATGAACTGTCAATGCTGTCAGTGTTTCCTTTCTTTGTAATTATTAGTGAAATTTACTGGCAATTTCTGAGTGAGAATTGTTTTTTTTTTCTAGCTTAGTTGTATAATATAATATGATATAATAATGAAACATTTAAATAATATAATTTTACTGTCTATATTATTTCTTCTTGCATAGAAGACATCTTAATAAAAGTGGCACAGCTTACCCCACTCTTTCCTATATACCTTCCCGTACAGAGTATATTCATATGAGAGTTAACCTAAAAAATAAAAGAAAAAAGTCCACGGACACATTATACATCAGCTACCCAGGTGCAAATGCTTCAAATAGTTCAGGTCATGTTTGTGTGCCGTTTGTGTTGAACCTCCGCTAGTCTTTGTGCAAACTCCAGGGAAGAGAGGAGGCTTAATCATTTATGGACCCCCACGGAGGACACCAAGCCCGACTTCTTCGCATCACGCCATCTTAGAATTGGAACAGCGGTATGCAGAGAAATCCTCAAACATGAAATCCTAGTCAGCTCAGAAGAAGATACTGTAGCTGGGGAAAGGGATGAGAGGATACTGGACAAAAAAATGAACTGTTTGCCTGTTTACTCTCATGAGTAGCTTTTTATGTTGTTTAAATGGCTTTTCTTAATTACACCTGTATGAATGACATCATACTGACCAAAAACTATGCAGCTGACATCTGGATACACCTGCAACTGTATCTCACACCTCCCCTTCCCCTGCAGCACTTTGAAAAGATGAAACTACACAGTCATGTGGTTGTGCTGCTGGTTTGCGTCTCCCAGAACTGTGCTTCACAGTGTCAGGATAACTCCTGCATACTAAGCACTCAAAACAAAGAGCTGTCAAGCCTTCAAGACAGACTTTGCCTGAAATCCAAAACAGCAATACAGCACAAATGAGACGAGAGAGCTGATTTTTCTTGCCCTTACTTTAGCGTGTGTGTGTGTTTGTGTGTGTGTGTGTGTGTGTGTGTGACTGACTGTGAAAGAGGGAAAGAGGGAGAATCAGTGGGAAGATACTGAGAAATAGATATAGAGATACAAAAAGAAACAGTCAATGATAGTTTCAAACGGGCAGCATTCCAGCAGCACCTTGTTTAGGTTTAGTAAACTAGGGGCAAGCTAGTAGATCAATGCCATTTAGAGGCAGCTGTTTGGAGGGACAGCGGAAATAGAGTAGCTGGTGCAAAGTGCCTAATTCATTACTGAACAATAATGCATATGCCAGCGCTAGACGCCGTCGCCACCTGCCCACAGAAACTGAACCGCGAGAGGCGAACGAAAATGACACTCGCAAATCTCAACTAAACCGTGACTAAGACAATGAGAGAAACAAAGAGAGAGACTCCCGCCCCAAATTCCTGCTGGATTTGTATCTGTTTCCCATAGCTCTGAGTGTAGGCAGACATCATCCAGGCACAGTCAGGAATTAAGGTCTTAGCTGAGGGCTCTGTTGTCCTTCCTTTTCTGTGACAGTTTCAGCCGAAGAGATTACGGCTCTGTCTCCTTGGACGGAGTCTATTAAATACACAGCAGTCCGGTGCCCCAAGAATTCATTTCCAAATCATATCAACCGCACTCAACCCAAAAATTACACTCTGTGTAATTAAATCTGACTAATTAAAGAGCAGGGAAAAGTCTGATCCCATGACACTTGTTTAAATAAGAATATTTTTGAGAGATAGAAAGATGGAACGATAGTTAGATAGAACCAGAGATAAAATAATAAAGAGAACATTAGATTGATAGAACAGAATGTTGACAGCTAGAACAGTGGGCAGAAATCTTATCTGAATTAATAATAATTCAATAATAATAAATAAAACCTCAGTATAGACAAAATGCTAGATGACCTGACCTTATAGAATGACGGGCAGAGCGAAAGACAGCTAGAACCATAGAAATATACATGATACAGATGGATAGAGCTAAGGAACTGTAGATAAGAACAAGAGACAGAACCATATAGAATGATGGAACCATAGAAAAAAAAAACATAGAACAATAGTTAGAATAACAGATGTAACCATAGATAGAACCATAGAAAGAACAGTAGTTAGAATTATTGATAGAACCATAGATGGAACCATAGAAAGAACCATAGATAGAACAGCAGAACAAAAGTGAAAATGATACATAGAACCACAAATGGAACCATAGAAAGAACCATAGATAGAATAGCAGAACAGTAGTTAGAATGATAGACATAACCATAGATGGAACCATAAAAAAAGAGCAGAACAATAGTTAGAATAATAGATGTAACCACAGATAGAACCAGAGAAAGAACAATGGTTAGAAACATTGATAGAACCATAGATGGAACCAGATAGAACAGCAGAACAATAATTAGAGTGACAGATAGAACCATAGAAATAACAATGGTTAGAAAGATAGATAGATGGACCCATGGAAGACCACAGATAGAACAACAGAACAATAGTTAGAATGATACATAGAACCATAGATGGAACCATAGCAAGAACAGCAGAACAATAGTTAGAATGATAGGTGGAACCATAGATGGAACCATAGAAAAGAACAATAGATAGAACAGCAGAACAATAGTTAGAATAGATAGATGGACCCAAGGAAGACCACAGATAGAACAGCAGAAAAATAGTTAGAATGATAGATACAACTATAGAAAGAACAATAAGTTAGAATGATAGATACATGGACCCAAGGAAGACCACAGATAGAACAGCAGAAAAACAGTAAGAATGATAGATACCTGGTTCTATTGGAACCAGAGAAAGAATGGTAGAGCGACAAATAGAACAATATAGGGCTGGGCGATATATTGAGCGAGATGATCATGCGCATCTCGTCAGTAAAGCCAGTTCCATGATTAGCGGTAAATCTCCATTACCTGCTTTCAAATGGAACGACATTTAATACACAGAGCCATAGATCACTAACAAGCTATGCAATATCGTGTTCTTTATCGCAGATGAATCACCTTCGATAATGAACGCGATATTGTGTAGCTTGTCAGTGAACTGAAGCTCTGTGTATTAAATATTTTATTAAATTAAATACGTGTATAAAATCACGGAACCGGCTTTACTGACGAGATGCGCCCAGCCCTAGAACAATAGGTAGAATTAATGATAGAACCATAGATTGAACCATAAAAAGAACCATACATACAGTAGATAGAACCATTGGTAGATAGTTTGATAGAATGACAGAACCAAATAATAATATAACAACAGATAGAAACAAAGATAGAATGGCATAACACATAGATGGAAAATTTATTAGAATGACAGGTAGAACCATAGACAAACAGAAAAATAGAACCATAGATAGTATTTTAGATAGAATGATAGAACCACATAAACCCATAGACAGAACAGCAGAAACATGGATGGATGAATGGTTTGAACCATAGATGTATAGAACCATAGACAGAATGCTAGAGCAACAGCATTTTTACATGGATAAATCTTGTTATTAAATGAGGAGGTAGGAATTGCAGCACACACACACGGGCATCAAAAGTGTTACAGCCGCAACAGCATCTGCTCCTCCTCTGCCTGCGGTTATGCTCCTGACACTGCGACTTTTTATAGGATTGTTATGCTTGCAGGCACACAAGCTTGATTAGTTTGAAATGAATGCAAATTAATTAATTATCATATTAAGACAAAACAAGATTGAAAGTCAATTTTATGGCCCCAGGAGTTCAAAAGGAATTGACAGCCTTGTCAACACAGGAAGGAAAAAGCAGATGAACAGGTGAGCAGCCGTGTTTGTTCTTTAGTAACTCATCTCATCCCTCCTCAAAGCAAATCGAGTGACATTTCGCTGAACTTTGAACAGTAATGGCCACTGTGTACTAATGAATGTCATATGGACTGCCTATGGCATTTAGCCACAGTCTGTAGTGTTAGTGCTTAGCTGTTCTTAGAACTTAATTTAAACTTAACGGCCCGTACAGTGATCCATCACCATAAGTGTTACTCTTCTCTATGGAAACACACAAAAAGTGAGTTGAAATGTTGAAACTACTTTATATAATACAAAGCATATATATATATATATATATATAGGTACTTTCAATATTTTAACACACAATTCTGACTTTGATTCCTCTCAATCCTTAGTTAAAAAATAAAAAAATAAAAATACAACTCAGAATTCTGTCTTTTCTTCTTGCAATTTCAAGTTTAAATCTTACAATTCTGTTCATATATCTTGCTTTTCTGACTTGATTTCTCTGAATTCTGAGTTTAAATCTCTCTTTCCCCCCACCATTAACTAATAATAATAAAAAAAATGAAGTAACAAACTTTTGTCTATCAATTCTGACTTTAAATGTTCTCTCCAAAGTTGATCTATCTGCATTCTTTTTTATATATAGATTTCAGTTCATGAATGAAGTTTCATTAGATATCCTCTCTGAATAAGAGTGCAGAAAGCAGCTCAGCTAATTCAAAGGATAGTGAGTGCTTCACCATCTGAGGTAATGCTTAATATAGCAGCTTCATTTGAATGTAGATAACCGACCATTGTTGAGCTTGGCTCCTCTTGCTTACTGACACCATGTTTAACAAAGCCAGTGTTGAAATGTCAATGAGGAAAGCCCAGTTTGTTGACATTTTACTATTCTATAGATTAGCACTCCAGGCATATGAAATACATCAATATTCTCATAGAAGTGAATTGACTGATTCAACTCAAAAATGACCTCCTATTAAAACGTTTGCTGCACGTTAAATGTTAGTGACCCTTATAAATGAAAATATGAATTGGTTTTATTAGAGAATCAACCAATCCGTAAAACACATTATTCTATTCAACATTATCTTCCAGTTACAACTGGAGATCAGTATTTTTACAGATTCAGTCAAAGCATGTGTGCTACTGACTTGCAGACTATTAAAATATCATTCTGATCTTCTATACAACCAAAATATATGGTGATCAATAAAGAGAAAAATTATAACAATACTTGAAATTTATGTGTGTATATGTGTGGCTATTATTATTATTATTATTATTATTGTCATATTTTTCTAAAATAATAATAGTACTTAATACTTTTACTGCCACCAACACTTAAAACTGTATTTCATTATTATTATTAATAATTAAAATATAAATAATAATAATATTTAAAATTATTATTTAAAAAATATTGAATTTTGCACGCATTTATTAAAAATTGTATGCATATATATATGTGTGTGTGTGTGTGTGTGTGTGTGTGTGTGAAAAAACTGCATGATGCTCGTCAATGCTAGGCATTTGATATTTAACAATGTGTCTTACAATCAAGATGCACGGTCGTTCACAAGTATCTGTTTGCAGAGAGGGATTTGCACTTGTGTAAAGTGGGTTATAATATCTATTTGAGATGTTAAGTTGTGTATGTAATGGTTGTCTGAGAGGTAATAAGACACTCTTTTCATCCACCTATGTGTGTTTAGCATCTCTGAAGAACAATGAATCACAGCGCGCACACAATCACCCTTTCACAGAGGGCTATTAATTTGGCTAAAGGACCTCATTACACGGGTGACTAGGTCATCGAGTTTCCCTTCTCCTATTGGTGGAGAATGAAGATGAGGGAAGCTAATCACTTTTTCTCCCTCACTCTCATTTCAGGAATTTGACACATTGTACCCCATGACTCCAACTACAACTTTCTCTTTTATAGTTTCCTCTAAATTGAAATCAAAGCACTTCGCTGTCCACACTAAACAAACAAAACATGCCCGAAAGCTGAACGAGGCCAGCCTTTGGCTATTAACACACCCCTGCAAAGACGTGCTGGTCCAAAACAGCAATACATCTCCACTCCACTCTCGGCTAATACATCAACATCACTGTGAGCATCTCTGATGTTTGGAACATCTAAACCTCACATTCACACAAACCAAACATAACTTTTCAAACAAACATTAAATGGATTTAGTAGAAACTTTTTACCCCAGTGAATATTTCTCACGGTAGCCTTGTTTTCAAGTCTCTGTACTGTATATGGACACAGTTTAAAGTCTTTAAACCATTATCGCTTAAGATAAAACATTCACTGTCATTCAAAAGTTTGGGAAGGGTACATTTCTTTTTTACTTATTAAGAAATCAATACTTTTATTCAGCAAGGATGTATTAAAATGGGAGTAACAACATTTAGACTGTTATTCTGAACTTTCTATTCATCAATAAATACTGAAAAAAATCATGATTTCCTCAAAAATATTAAGCAGCACACCTGTGTTCAAAAGTCACAAATCAACATATAAGAATAATTTCTGAAGGATCATGTGACATTGAAGACTGGAGTAATGGCTGTAGAATATAGCATTGCCATCAATTTTAAAATACATTAAAATAGAAAACAGTTATTCTAAGAGGTAATAATAATAACAGTATTATATATA
>JAUZSZ010000130.1:2285161-2296739 GCA_034780575.1 Labeobarbus marequensis
ACGCGATAGTGCGTAGCTTGTCGGTCAACTACGGTTCCGTGTATTAAATGCCGCTTTACTGACAAGATGAGCATGCATATTGAATGAGATATATCGCCCAGCCCTAGCTTGTAATGTAACAAAGTGTATATTTGTTAGATTTCAAGCTAGCATTAAGATGTCTGGGGTCAATAATTTTTTCTTTAATGTTTTTGAAAGACATTTCGGTCACACTTTATTTTAAGGTCCAATTCTCGCAATTAACAAACCATTAACTACAGCTTTTGCATCAATAAACTCCTAATTTGTTGCTTATTAATTAGTTGTTAAGTTTAGGTATTGGGTAGGATTAGGGATGTAAAGTATATTCATGCAGAATATGTACTTTATAAGTACTAATAAACAGCTAATATGCATGCTAATAAGCAACTACTTAATAATGAGAATTGGTCCCTATACTAAAGTGTTACCAACATTTCATAAGCTCACCAAGGCTGCATTTATTTGATCAAAAATACAGCACTTTTTGCACAATATTATTACAATTTAAAATTGCTTTCTATTATAATATAATTTAAAATCTAATTAATCAACCACAACCATTACAAGTCTTCAGTGTCACATGATGCTTCAGAAATCATTCTAATATGCTAATTTTCTGCTCACAAAACATTTATCATCAATGTTGAAAACAGTTGTGCTGTTTAATATGTTGCTCTTTGATGAATAGAAAGTTAAAAGAACATTTATTTGAAATAGAAATGTAACATTGTAAATGTATTCGCTGTTATTTTTGATCAAATTAATGCATCTATGCTGAATAAAAGTATTCATTTCTACATAAATCAACAAATAAAAATACTTACTTATACTTACCTATAGCTTTTGAATGGTAGTCTATATCAAAAAGACTATATCCAATTGTATAAACAATTGTATGTCTTTCTCACTCTCACAAAGTTACTCTCATCCTAAGATAATTTTTTTTTCTCCCTCCAAACCATTCTTTCTAGATTTCTCCCACTGAGAAACAGCCTTCTATTATCATGACCTGGGCTGCACTTCTTAAGTTCTCCCCAGCACCCGCTCTCAGACTCTGTCCAAAATGCACTGCAACTTACTTCTCCCTGTCTTTAATAGACCTGCTGCACCACGTGTTACTGAGCAGAGAAAGTCCTGGATGTTTGACCAAGTGCCTGTCAAGTTAAGTCGCTCGTCACAGTTGACTTTACTCTGTTAATCTACTAACCAGAGGTGCGTTTCCCAAAAGCAACTATGGTCGCAAGTTCCATCGTTACCAATAGAGTTCAATAGGACTTACCACCATAGTTCGCTAACGATGCTTTTGGGAAACGCACCCCAGAGCTGTATCTCTGTGTGCACTTTAAGAGGAGCAAAAAGACATTTTGTATGTGTATATTGTAATAATAACAATAATACTTTTTAGGCTACTATCCAACAGACTTTAAGGGAGGAATGTGCAAAGATTTAAAATCCATACCAAAATGCATTGTCAGCCAGACTTCTCATGAATGTGACCTGTGGGATGCTGAATTTAGAATAACCTTTCTCTCTTTCTCTGTCTTTCCTATTCCATCAGGTCAGATTGAGTTTCTGCATTCAGTAAACACACAATGCCAGGAAAAAGTCTGCATACACTTTAGTGAAATATTTCTCATGATCTTAGAAACCATTTGATCCAAAGGCTTATGCTTAAGGTTATGTTTTTTACACACACACATACAGAAAATGTGCCTGCTCATGAGTTTCTTTACAAAAAGAAAGTGTTTGTTTTCTATAGTTTATTTATTTCTATGACTTTACTCTCATAGAATATGGAAAAACAGTCTAAAGATTTAGATTTTCCATCTAAAATATGGAAAACAGTCACAAGAATGTGAGTAGGTGTGTCCAGACTTTTGACTGGTAATGCATCATGGGAACAGTTTGTGCTCTCATTCATCACTTCACTTTATCACTTATTTCAGTCCAAGTACTTAATATATGGATCTATATTTTCATCTTACTTCTTGAAAAAAGGGAGGAATACTATCTGGTGAAATCAAATTTATGACGGAATTGATGGAACCAGGGCAGAATTTGAGATTAATGGAGAAAATAAGCACAGCAGTCGTAATCTAGTCATTAGTTCTTCAAGTCATTAGGCACGAGTCACAAAGTGGCGTCGACAGGATTTCATCATAAATCACTGTAGTACGCATGGGTCTAACCAAAGCAGGTTCATCTTTGTGGCGCCACTGGGCAGCCATCCAGTCATGTACAGCTTCTATATATTTGTGTGAGAATATATGTAATCTCAAAAACTGCTTGCCAAGTTTGTTTCAATTGCATAACAAATCACCAATAAAAATCCAATATCAAAACCAACCATTTTTTATGCAAATGAGGCTTAAAGAGCTATATCTTGCAGTTTAGTGCCACCTTACGCTCTTTTGTTTGCAAACCGGGATTCCCTCTTTATAGTCAGTATGTTGGGCATCAAGTTTGTTTGCGTGCAACAGAAATTCCAATGTCTGATTTTTCTGGTGGGCTCTTAAAATCATAAAATGGACTTATTTCTCAAGATAGTCGCTAGTTTGAAGGGTTTGGGAATGAGTGCATTTGTAGTGCCAGTGTTTTCATCTGGAATATTAAAGCATCTTCTATTCTACATATAACCAGACCTTGTTTTCTTAGTGGCTTCTACACCTAGAGACTCTATTGTCTCAATGGCTTGTTTGAAAGCAGTTGGAGGTAATTCCAATTACAATGGAGAAGACGAGAAGTCATCTTTGCTCCAGAGTAATCAAACAAAAGGTTACTACTAATACAGAAGTTTGACTGCTTCAGTGAAGTTCCCACCAGTGGAGAAATGCATTAAAACATCAAGCATAAATTGATGCACAGTGCAGCTGAAAGCACTCGCCAGCATCCGATCAAACCACAATCATATCAAGCTGTTTCATCTTTCAATACTGCATTACACTGAGCAGACATCTGGCATCGGTTCAAAACTGACAAAGCCTTTCTGATATGATCTGCGCTGACAACAGAAGGTAAACCTCTTTTTTATGGTCTGTTTTTTGGTTTCTCTCGCTGTTCCTTCTTTTTCACATATTCTAGCTTGTTCTTCCTTCAACGAGTGCTAATACTTCCTAATCAGAGGAAGTTAAAGGGATAGTGCACCCAAAAATGAAAATAGTCATCATTTAGTCACACTCAGGTTGTTTGCAAACCTGTGTGATTTTCTTTCAGCTAAGATATTTTGAAGAATGTTGATAACCTAACAGTTGACTGTAGCCATTGACTTCCATAAAATACTACAAACATCAATGGCTACCATCAGCTGTTTGGTTACCAACATTCTTCAAAATATCTTCTTTCGTGTTCAGCAGAAGAAAAAAATCATACAAGTTTGGAACAACTGTGACTAAATTTGACAGAATTGTAATTTTTGGATGAACTATTCCTTTAATTTTTTTAACAGTTGCAGAAATGAATTCTGTTACCAAGAATAACCCTCCACCCACTCCACTGTTGTCATTTGTCAAGCAAGTATAGATCCAGATCCGCTGCAACTGAAATCAATGGTCTCACAGAGGACCAATGTACCCTGGCTAAAGTGATAATCATTCACACTATAACAGAGTTCATTCAGGGTTAAATTATTCAGACCACTTAAACAATATTGTTCTGTTCATTTCCCCTAATAAAGTACCCCAGTTCCGTACCCAGCCAGGCACACTCTGGTTTGCGAGAACATCTCAATAGAGCAGATGTGGCTCCATGCTGCTCTTGCTGGATGTAACAATGAACAAGTAAACAGAGAGGGACTTGTGCAACACAAAGGCTTTTTGCCATAATGGATTTTTAAATAGAGAGGGAAAAGCGTCTCCAGGCCTATCACAGAACTGTTTATTCACGCTTTCCTGCTGAAATAACTTAATCCACCATCCTTAGTGAAGATTAGAGTAGATTTGCTTCAATTAAAAACAGACCTTACACCAGACACTCAATACACAGCTCACTGGTGCATTGTTTTAGCTCTACAGGGGTTTTGGAATTGCCTTAAAGCATAACGATCACTAGGCATGCATTTCTGATCATGCAGAATCAGAAGCATTGAAAACTATGAAGAGAATGCAAGGTTGTCTGAACCACACTGTGCCCTGTGGAGTCCATAGTTAAAGGAATAGTTATTTACTCAACCATATGTCATGTTTTCAGGGCTGGCAAGCTCTAACATGACAACAAAGCGTAATACATGTGATCCATATAGCTTGGAACTTTTTTTTGGAAAGTGGTGGAAAGAGGGTCACCTGATGTGCAACCGAGCTGCCCACAAGGCTATCGGCTCCAACTATAGTTTGGATCTTCTGAAGCCATGCAACAGCATTGTGTGAGAAACTAATCGAAAGGTTTAAAATCCCTTTAAAAGAATTGTTCTTCCAAAAATGAAAATTTGCTGGAAATTTACTCACCCCCAGGCCATCCAAGATGTAGATGAGTTTGTTTCGTCCTTGCAACAAATTCTGGAGGAATTTAGCATTACATCACTTGCTCACCAATCGATCCCCTGCAGTGAATGGGTGCTGTCAGAATGAGAGTTCAAACAGCTGATAAAACAATCACAATAATTAACAAGTAATCCACACAACTCCACTCAATCGATTAATGTTTTATGATTTTAACTGTTTTAGCTGTTTTAACTTGAAACTGTCAATTCTAGACGAAATACCAGTCCATTATACATAACAACACTTCCTCCAGTGAAAACTGTAATCCCCTGCTATCCTCTCACAACAAAATCCACAGACATAACTGTTTTTAAGACTGTTTTCACTTGGAAATGGTGTTTAATCTGTGCATATTTCTCTCCTGATTCAGACAATTTGTCTTTTTAACTGAAGAAAGCAATGGATAGAGGACTCGTACTGTAGCCAGAAGCAATGATTTGAAGTTAGAAACATCTTGAAGGATTTGTTCGTTACAAACAGGCAGCTTGTGGATTACTTACATTACTTATGAATTATTGTGATGTTTTTATCAACCGTTTGAACTTTCATTCTGATGGCACCCATTCACTGCGGGGGATCCATAAATGAGCAAGTGATGTAGTACAAAATTTCTCCAGATCTGTTCTGATTAAAAACCTCATTTACATATTGTATGGCCTGAGCATGAGTAAATTTTCTGCAAATTTTCATTTTTGGCTGAGCTATTCCTTTAACTACAGGTTGCCCTAAAGGTATTGCCCTTATCATTTAGATAAAGCACCCACTGAAAGCCATGCTTCATGGTAGCTAATAATCCACTGCAGAGATCTTTACTCAGTGCTGTGAGAGTTTCAACACCAAGCAAAGGCAACTGTACTGCAGCACTTCATATTAACTGTACATTCACGGCTGTGTGTGAATCAACGCTTTCTCTATGTCAGCAGCTAATAAATTATTGTATCCGTCGCACCAACTGTCTTCCTTCCTGACACCTCAACCAAACTTTTGAGCAGTGATTACACCGGCTGTTAATGGATCAGGCTAGTGTAAAGATTAGAGGGCTATATATAAATGAAATATAATACTTTGAGTATCTGCATATCACATCAACTGTATACTGTAGATTTTAGAAACACTTTTTTAAATAACACATTGTAAAAAGCAAAAATTGTCTTCAATATTGATAATATGAAATCTTTCTTGAGCAGCACATCAGTATATTAGAAAGATTTCTAAAGGATCGTGTGACACTGAAGACTGAAGTAATGGCTGCTGAAAATTCAGCTTTGCCATAACAGGAATAAATTACATTTTAAAATATATTTAAAAAGAAAAAATATATATTTTGAATTGTAATACTATTTCACAATATTACTGTTTTTGCTTTATTTTTTGAGAACAAAACCAGCCTGGGTGAGCACAAGAGATTTATTAATAATAACCATGTGTGTAGGTATGGTACATATCTGGTGTATCTGATGAGTTTTGTACAGACATGAATTGTCTCAGTATGTCTGCCCATCAAGTGGACACATGCCATAATACCCTAGGCTAGCGATGAACACTTATACATGCATACAGATCATTGCAGCACATTCTGTTGCTACAGGCAGCTCACATATTATGCACTGATGCATACATAGTAATATTAATGCACTCACCCACTGCCTGCATAAATGACCTGCTGCCTAAGCGCGGACACCTGTTTCCAGTTAGAAATCCAGATTTTGAAGGAATAATTTATTAAAAATGACAATTCTGTCATCATTTATCCACTCATGTCATTGCAAAGCTGTATGACTTCTGTGGAACTAAAATGGAGGAACAGGAACTGGCCATTTTTTACCATATAATGAAAGTGAAAAACATGAATGAAATCAATGATCTGGGATGTCTAGCTCAAAAATGACAAAAAAAGTCATACAATAGCTTTGTGAAGTGAAAAGCTCTTATTCATAGAAAAAGTCATTCTGTAAAATATTTCATTGCACCATTCTCTTCTTCAGTGACACTGATTTACAAATGAAATAGCCAGTGACCTTCAGATTTAAACAGAACTGAACATACTGCATTTTCAATAATATGCTTTGAATCATCCAGTGTGTCTACTTACCATGATTCAGTGTTTATACTGGTGATTCAGTGTAACAAGTCACTCAAACTAACCTCCAGGGAAACAGGAAAGTCTGAATGACGACCCATGCAAAAGAGATCAATACTACTGTCAGCCATTGGATTGGTTCAGGTCCCTCAGGACCAGTGTGTGATTGGCTACTTAAACTGGGATGATTTGTATATATCCCTGCTGTCATTTAAAGCGACACAGTCGCACTGGAGCTAACTGGCCATTTCCTGCCCAACGCACGCATGCTGAATGGGTTTACCAATAAAACCCCTCAGGAGCTCTATCAGGGGCTTACTTTAACTGACAGCGCTGAGGAAAATCCACCATCGAAAGAAACCGTAGTTCATTTCTCCACTCTATTGAGTGAGTCCATACTGAATGGATTGTAACAGTCTAGTTATTGAAATCAATACCAATAACTGCAATCCCTCATCCTCTGAACGGATTTCCACCCAATCAATGGATATCAAATTACACTTTGCCTATTGTATATAATTTCCATTAGAGAAACAGCGATCGGGATTTTGTAAGAATAAAGATCAATGTTTGTTAACGGTGGTCGTTATGACACACTTTTTGACCTACAAATGCAAACATTTTAATTGTTCATGATTTCCAACTATTATACTATATGCTTCCTTGTTGTAACGTGACTGCAGTACTGCAAATGACAGTCACAATACTGGAAATAAAACTTATTATTTTGAATATTTAATTACATTTTTTGGAGAAAAGTTAAATGGGTTAAGAACGTTGCTGTGAAAATCAGCTGTAAAAAAATTATATTACTAATGATTTTCAACTAATCATATGCTTCCTTATCACATGACTCTCATACTGCAATTAGCATACGGTCATAATATTGGAGACAAAAAGTATTATTTTTATTTTTTTTTTAATGGAATTTTATGGAAAAATATCATTTGACAGTTCGGTTAAATCGGTTAAGAAAGATTATTTTCTGCTGTAAAAAAACATTATTATTCATGATTTTCAACTACCATAGTGCATGCAACCTTGTTACATGACAGTCATGTTGCAACTGGCGTTCAGTCATAAAATTGGAAATAAAATGATTCATGACTTTGATTTTTTTTTAAATCCTATATTGTGGAAAAATATCATTTGACAGTTCAAGTGAATGGGTTAAGAATGTTTTTTTGTAACATCAACTGTGAACCCACCCCCACCCCCCCACCCCCCCACCCCAAAGGTTATATTACAATTAAAGATGTTCAGCTATCATGGTACATACCACCTTGCTGCAACATGACATATTGCTATTTGCCGTCAGTCACAATATTGGAAATAAAAATGATTATTTGGATTTAAAAAAAAATAAAAAAATAAAATAAAATAAGTCTATTTTTGGTGACATAAGCTGTGAAAAAACCCACAAATGATATTACTTACAGTTCTTTCATCATACTGAAAATGATCAAGATGAGGGCAATGCATTATATGATGCAGTATTCTGTATAGCATTCTGTATTGTATTCTGCACATTTAGGTCATTGTGTACATACCAATTTGCATATTGTGCACAACATACGTTCTGGATACTGCAGAAAGTGATAATGTGGTTGCATGCCATTTGAACGGCCTTGGACCTTATAACTCGGTTATATTAAGCAGCTCTGCACCTTAATATAAAAATAACTCAACATGATTTTCTCTGAAGAGAAATGGCTTTTATTTCATGGTCCTTGAACCTCCCTGTATAATTCTGAATCAGAACTGACACAATCCCTATTACGGCTCCTGCATTTTATGGCTTCTTGCTTGGCTGACATTTCTGTAACATATGATTACATTATAAGACTCTTAAACTTATCACGTGTAGACTAAAAAAATCGTGGACGGCCGGACTCAAACGGAGGTTGCAAAAGAGCGGGGCTTATGCTATTCTCTCCGGCCTGGAAAAAGCTGTTGACATGTTGATAGATTAAAAGTAGGAGCGAGCATGAAATCTTTCCAGAAGACTGCAGCCAACAAAGAAGGACAACATCCTCAATAGCCTGCCATTCTAATTGGATCTGACAGTCAAGTCAAAGATAAAAGAGAAACAAGATATGGGGCTTATGTACACATCCAACGGAGACTTCGAGCACTGCCGTTGTAGTGCATTAGCAAGGTTGGAGATATCTAAAATCTCATCATCCCTAATCAAATGACTGAGCACACAAGAGTACAATACGCACCGCATGGGGAAAAACAGGAACATTTGTTAAGGTTAGAAGACCAGCGGCCTGGGTTTATGGATATTGATGCCGGTGGAATTGCATGTCAGAGCAAAGCAGGGAACTCACAGAGAGAGCATCATTCATCCCAGCAGCCTCTTATACACACATTGAATGAGGTGCCAACCTGTGTCACTCAAAGAGCCATTTCTGTCCACCTCGCTCTATTGTCCTCTGACAGAGAGAGAGAGAAGTGTGAGTGCAGGAGGGAGGGCTATGCGTGAGAGGACATGGGTGTGCTGGGAAAACGGGGGGAGAGGGAAAAAAAAAGGCGACGAGAAACGAAGCAGGGGAGACGAACGCAGGAGGAGGGGCGGACATTCATCAGTATCCCCTTTTGTCACGTTTAAATGCTGGAGTCTGGATAAAGCATTGCTTGTTGCCTTTTCCGGCTGGGCCACTAGAAAAAGAGGCAGAGGGCTTCAGTAGAGTGAGAGAGAGAGAGAGAGAGAGAGAGAGCTGACAAGGAAAAAGAGAAATCTATACAGGATCCAGTATAGACTGACTATAATGGCGTACAGTAACTTTCAAACTCAAAACTTCCTTCCCAGTGGGGAAAAAAAGACCACATATTCAAACTAAGAACCAAAAATTACTCCTTGGGTTTTGTAATGACACATTGCCCATACTTAAATATCAATAATGTCTATTGGGGCGATTAAAAACAGGTTTGTTTGATTTTTTTTTTTATTATTATTATTAACATTTAGATTTTAGTTCCTTAGTTTTTAGTTCCTTTTTCATCTTAATTTTAGTTTCAGTTAGTAATTTTGTTGGGTGTTGTCTTTTTTAATGTCTACATATTTTATTTCAGTTTTAGTTTGTTATTTTAGTACTTTAAACAACGCAAGTTAATCAAATAAATAAACATAAAAATATAATGAATAAAGAACAATACTATTAACAAGTGAGCCTCAAGGGGGGAAATAATTAAATAAATAAAATATTGCAAAACACTGCTTATTCAATTGCTGACCTATAAACAATTGCTTAATCTTAAACACTACTTCTTCATTTTACATCATAATGTTCCTTTGTTTTAAATGTGGACTTTGGACCCCACTTTAGATTTGAACAAGACGGATATTTCTTTGCATCCTTTATCATTACACTCACAACGGCATCAGCAGCAATCCCAAATCTCTTTCTACTGCTCTCCTATTCATGGAAGCATATGGTGGTGTCCATCAGCATAGTGAAGCTGCTATGATGAAGTGTACTTGTTGAATTATGCATACGCAATAGAGTCACAGATCACTGCAGTGCCTGCTTCTGAGAGATATGAATACCTGTGAGGAGGATAGGAAGTATATGAGCTACATATCTAGCTGTCTCTTTCCCACTCTCTCTTTCTCTCTCTCCCAGTCACGGCTGAAGATACACATCCTAAACCACATAATAACAATGAAGAAAGCGTTTCTACAACCCCTGTGATCACTAGAAGCAAATGTTGGTCTTTGATTTACCAACTGGATGCACTCACAGCTCTATACCGCAGTTACCGAGACATGGTTTCTCCTGTCTTTGTGTGTCTCTGCTAACTGACGGGGCCTCTGACTCATTGCTTGTGTTCTTGTCATCGTCAAGAACACATCAGGTGAAACCTGTCCAGGTTTTTAATTCAAAGAATTTAAATGAAGCAATTAATGGACAAGACACAGTAAGCTAGTGTCAGACTGTGACCCCAAATCTGTGATTAAGTGCAGCTAGATGAAAACCAAAAAGAGGTTAGGTGGGGCTCAGGAGAGCAATTTGAGTGCTGAAATGTTTTGTAGTGAGCCCTGGTGGGAGGAGAGCCATGCTTACTGTTGAAAATGGGGCCACTGTGAAAGCTTTGTGTGTATGTTTGTAGGATAGAAGACTCAAGCTTAAACCAGGGGTGTTTCTAGTCTTTTATCAACATTGGGGTCACAGGTCCCCCATCAAAAAAGTGTGCCCATATTTTGATAGTCTTTTTAAACACTGTTTAGGACATAAATGGTGATAAATTGTCTCTACCTGCATCAGAGTTGTTAACAAACTGCAATAAAGAGCAACAAACTATAGAGGACATTTGAAAGAAAAAAGGTACAAAACCTGTCACTGGGGCAGTACATTTGCACCGTATTTACCACTAAAGGATACAGATTGGTACCTTAAATGTACACATTGGTCTCAAAAATGTACATATTAGTACCTAAATGGTGCATATTAATAGCTTTTGAAAGGTACTAGCCCAGAGACAACTTTTGTACCCCATTCATCCACCTCATCCAAAGCTCTTTTTGTTTTCTGTCTTATAAAATATCTCGTTACTATTTCGGTGCGAGCAACTCAGTATGTGAGAGAACTGTCCAAATGAATCAAACTTAATTGCAAACAATTTCAGACCGTTTTGCAATTTTTTTGACCAATTGGATTAAAATAGTGATTAATCTCTAGTTCGCATCGCTAGTTCTGAAAAAAAAAAAAATCATCTAAAATATCAAATGTATATATCATTAGTTTACAATATATTATATAAACACATACTACCACTGTTCAAAACTTTGGATTCAGTAAGATTCATGGATGAATTAAATTGATCAAAAGTGACAGTAAAAACCTGTTACTGTAATTGTTGTTACTGTAAACCTGTATTTGTTAAAAAATAGCATCTTTAAAAAAAAAAAAAATAATAATATATATATATATATATATATATATATATATATTCTTCAATTAAATTATGTTTATTTGGGGTTTTATTTAAACAAAGA
>JAUZSZ010000130.1:2468856-2479490 GCA_034780575.1 Labeobarbus marequensis
GATATGCTGAAGTAAAGGCACATATATATATATATATATATATATATATATTAATAAACAAACACAGGCAAAGTTGATAAATACTGTTGTCGGTATAAGAGGTGAATAATACATTGAGTATGAATATTACTGTACATGAATAGGTGAGACATTAAACACACTGTACAAAGACAACATTTTACAACATTACATTGTCCGTAGCAGCTCACTATACATTCACCTGCCGTCTTTCTCACATACAAACATCAGAGAGAGGAGCAATTGTTCGAACAGACATGAACTCTTTTCAGACACTAAGGGGAGAATTTAGAGTAGAAGTGCGCATGGGTTTTTTTTTTATTTATTTATTTTTTTTGCATGCATGCACTGCCTAATGTAAAGCCCATTTCTGACACATAAAGTATAAGATGCTTTGGTGAATCATACTTATGATACATACTTAGGACTCATGATAACAAATATTCATGAGATGAAAAGTCAAGATTATGAAATAAAATTCGACATTATAACATAAAAAGTTAATACGAGATAGAAGTCATCAGTCACAAAACTGTCAAAAAAAAAAAATCATATTTTTGACTTTTTATATCATAATTCTGACTTTTTTATGTCATAATTCTGACTGTCATAATTACATTTTTTATGTTCATTTCAACTTGATCTGAAATATGACTTTTGGGCATAATTGACTTTTTATCTAATAATTTATCTAAAATATATATTTCTGTCATGATTATGACTATCTCATAATTATGATTGTCTGTGTCAATGATTTATCTCATAATTATGCCTGTCATAATTTTGACTGGCATAATTGACCATTATAAATTCACCTTTTTCACAATTGTCATTTCCTGTTATAATTCAGACTAACCCAAATATGACTCAAATATGATAAACTATCTCATAATTATGACTTTCTATGTCATGACTTATCTCATAAGTATGCCTGTCATAATTTTGACTGTCATAAAATTGATATTTTTGCACAATTGACATTTCCTCTCACAATTTAGAGTATCTCAATTATGAGTATCTCATAATTATGACTTTTGTCATAATTTTGACTTTTTATGTCAATGAATCTTATCTCAAAATTATTATTTTATCTCATGAATGACTTAATCACTTATTTTATCTCATAATTATAGATTATGCCATCTGAACTACAATTATATCATCTGAATTACAATTACGGCTTTTGATCTCATAATCGTTTTTTTTTTTTTTTGTCATAATTTAGTTTTTTTTCCATCTTATAAATATGACACTTTATGTCATAATTATGATTTAACAAAGCATTTTTTTTTTTTTTACAAGTTTTAGCTCCTGATTCAAAAAGGCATTACGTAAACGAAGTAACAGTGCAAACTAAATCTGTACTGCCATGTTCAATAGAGAATGTACACAAACATCTCCAGAAAATGAAAATGAAATTCCGTTTAACTGCATTACCGGAACATTAATTGTGGCAGGAAAATATTGGTGGGTTTTGTGAATAATGCACACTCCATAATTAGCCTAATTTGCATATACATAAAGGAGGTATGCTTGCACTGAAAATAATCACAATGAATTTATCGCCTGGTTAAATCTGATTATGCAATGCAGGTTTCACACCAAAATACTGCCCCTCATTGTGTCTTAGCAAAGAGTTCAAAACAAGCTGCTTCATCACCCAGCAGCTCCTAGGTTTCCTCAAACACAGGTTTTGTATTGTTCCAAAGTAAAAAAAACAAAACAAAACAAAAAAACCCTCTTCTACACGAAATCATTTGTTTTGATAAATGTTAAAGCCAAATGAGGTAACACTGAAGGGCTCTTTTGCCTTGTCTTGTGCTTTAGTAACACTAATCTCAATGTGTTCAACAATGTCCTTACATAAGGACTTGTGCCTCAGGACTCTTAAAAAAATTAAACTCATCCTTCATTTTAACCAACATAATTAGCATCAGGAGTGGTTGGAATACAACCACTTATGAGCCATCACTCAGAGAGCTATTTGTTTAAGCCGACATGATTTTTGGAGGCAATTTCCCAAGCTGATTGTTTTTGGAGGCAGGCCAGCGCGAGGGAACGAGGCGCTCCCGGAATGAGCGATTCAAGACCACACAAGAGAGAAAATCACTCGGATTTATCTTACACCGGCTCTGATCTGAAAAACAGCTAAATTGATCGGTAAATTTCCCCTTTATTCCGATGTCTACAAGAACACAAGATGTGCTCTCGCTTTGCTCTCTGTCCTGCAGAGTTGCACGTTTTGGCCTCAATGCATCTTTGCAGCATTACACACACACACACGCACAAACATAAAATATCACACTCGTTCTTAGTTTCACAACTGACAAAATGTGCATTTGGAATTAATACAGATATATTTACAAATATATAAAACCACCCAATGAGGACACTGGAATGGAGGAGGCCAACTTCTTATAAAGGTCTATGAGACCTACGAAAGAACTGGGAGTGATTAGCCCACTCCCATGACCACAGTATTTACAACACACATTTCCAAATCCTCCTCTGAATTCCGCTCTAAACCAAACAGAGTGTATGGGAACCTCAGATACTGATATGTTATGACAACTATGATTTTTTGCTGCATGTCACTACAAGCAGGTCATGTCATCTCCGTTCAGGCTAGCAGACAAAATATCAACACTGGAAATGGATGGAACACCTCTGACTATATAAACACCTACGCTGACCAATCGACAATCTGTAATGGCGACATGAGGAGGTGTTATTGAGGGACACAGTGACCTCTCTCATGTGTGTTTTCAAGTATTATCAGGAGCACAAACGCAAAAAAGCCTTCTGTGTATACTTTTACCCATAAGATGTTCTACATTTAGCTAACAGCTAACACTTTATCGAGGGGCTTTTTGAATGACACTGTTAATGAGCGTTTTATATCAACAAGCACTTGTAATCATAACAGCTCTCTCTGTCGATGAGGAGCGGCCGAAATGTGTACGTCGGTCAGCTTTGAACGCTCCTAAGATTCCTGTTGGGATCTGAGAGTTTGTATCCATATGTCAAGTCCTGGTCTGAATCCAGACTCAAACTCGAGTTAGGTCTCTGAATCCAATATCCCAACTGAAGTCCAGATTGTTAGTTTGATGGGTAATGTGTGGGTTGAATGTGCATACGAATGCTTTGAAGCGCACTGCAGCAAGATTTCTCATCGAGGACTTGACGTTTTTGGTTGGTGGCCAGGAATTGCTATTGATTCTTGAAACAGATTCTGGCTGCTCGTCCGCACTTCGGTCCAGTAGTCTTTCCGTATGGCTAGTTGCGAATTTAGCCTTTAGAGACTGTCTCCCAGCGCCTTGCTCTGCGGTTCTGGCATTATTAGGTGTACAAATTGCTTGAATTCAGAGCAACAATTTCAGCCGCAGTTCTAGCTCTTTGAGTAGTTTCTGAATATATGTTTCTCGGCCAAGCTGGGAAAGTTCCCAACAATATCTGTTCAGGTGATCCTTAAATCAAGAAATGAACTGTCGGATTTATGGAGATTCAGAATTTTTGTTCTCAGATCATAGGTATCCTGCTTATTCTCCATCAGTTGTTTAGTTCTGAGTTTGGATAATTTCTGAACACTTTATGAATCCATCCAGTATGGAAGGCCACGTTCACGAAAATGGCTGGTTGGTTGTGCAGGCCACATCCTCTGCCGTTTATGCTCACGCCGACAATGACTTTACTGTTACTCTCTTGGCATACTAGAGGGCCGCCATAGTCTTTCTGTAAGCATGAAAAACAGAAAAAAACAAAAGGGCAAAAATTAATATTTATAAATACATATAAAGTATGACAAAGGTAAAAGTGCAACCAAAACCCTTATAATTTGTTTCAGTTAAACAAAAAATAAGATTGCATTTGTCTCAATATGTCAGCGATTTAAATAAGCAGCCATTCAACCATTCAAAAGTTTGAGGTCGGAAGATTTTTAAAAGAATTTTTCAAAAAGTTGCATTTATTTGATCAAACATGTTTTCTATTTGAATATATTTTAAAATGTAATATAGAAAAAAAATACTGTAATAAAATAAAATTCTGTAATGACAGCTGAATTTTCAGCATCACTACTCCAGATTTCATTGTCTCATGAAAAAAATATATATAAAAAGTCACATTTCTTCTTATTATTGATGTTTCTAACAGTTTTGTTGCCTAACCAAGATACATTTTGTGTAGGATTCTTTGATTAATAGAACATGCAAAAGAACCACTTTTATTTTAAATAGATTTAAAAAAAAACAAAAACAATGTAGAAGTCTCTACTGGCAATGTAATGCATTATTCTGACCAAAAAAATAAAAAATAAAACCATTACTGACCCCAAGCTCATCCTGCAGAGAGTAAATCTAGTGAATAAACTCACCTCACACACTCCTTCATCTCTCCTGCCACCAGCACACAGTTTTGAACTGGTGATCGGAATTGTCCCTTTGTGAAGCTGCTGGCATCGTTCATTGCTCACTATGGGCAGATGAACTCTTTTCAATGTTCCCTCATGTCCAGTGCCTGAGAAAGCCAGAAAACACTCTATTAGAGACTATATTTGGCACATTTACTTGAGAATGAACTCAGATTTGTGTGCCTTCCCTCCTGCTTACACACTGTTACGCTATGTAGTTCCAAACCGCAAAAAGCTTCCAAAATGCTTTCATCATCAACATGAATTATTTTGGAAGCTGTTTGTTAATGTTGCCTCACAACAAAACTAGAACTTTTTTTGCTCTCACATTTTAAATATTTGGAGCATTTTTGTGACTTTTTCCCCCCAAGCCCTGGGTAATTTCCTACCCCTGCTCTCATTTTAAAAATGTATTCAAGTGCTGTTCTTTGGTGTACACACAAGTTTGGGTAATGGATTCATGCTAATCAAAATAACCAAACTTTATAGTCAGTTGAAGCCACTGAGTGGTTGTCGTGTAAGGCTGGAAGCAAGACAGAAATGTTGTGTGCCTGTAAAGCTGTCAGGTGGTGGGGAATCTCTGATGACTGGCTCTTAAGTTGAACCCACCTTTGGTCTCACCCCAGCCGTACACAGAGCATATGGTGTCCTCCTGAATGCTGCAGTCCGCCACGGGCAGCTGAATAATTCTGACACGCTCTCTTGGGAGCGCAGGTCTGTGTGAAAGAGAAACAGAGAGGTCATTTCATCAACAACAGAGGAATTAGATCAGACATGGAATAAATTTATAATACATATTGATTAATCGTCAGGTCTTACTGAGTCAGTCGGAGAAGGGCGAGACTAGAGCCTTCTGGGCCACAGATGACATGCGAGATTCTCCTCTCCTGTCTGTGAAAATCATTCTCACCTGATTCGTTCAAATGGGATATACCAAGCCAAACTCTGTACTCTGATAGATCAGGCACACTAGGGGGAAAAAGCATATCATAAAAGAATAGTCTCAAGTTTTGGGCTAAATATTCAAGAATTCAGTTTTTTTGTGTGGTTTATGTGGTTTATGAGGACACAAATTGGTATAATGACATGGGTATTACATAGGCATTACAATATGAAAGTGATTTATGAGGACACCATAATTCATGGTGTCCCCATAATTCAAAAGGCTTAAAAAAACATACTAAATTATGTTTGTTTGTTTTTTTAATCTAAAAATGCAGAAAGTTTCCTGTGAGGGGTAGGTTTCAGGGCTGGGCAATATAAAATACCATTTGTACAGTATAAAAAACATTACGACTATGGAGAGTCCCCGTAAACCATAAAAACCAATGAGTATGTGTGTGTGTTTTCATTTTCTACTCTTTCTCTGATCTTTAAAATTAAATGGGACTTTCTTTGCTACTGTATCTTTCATGCTAACAGCTTTTTATAATGAGATGCATCAAATTTACCAGCAAACTGTATGTTTGCATGTCCAAAATACGTTTTCAGCCTCTTTGCAATTAAAAAGTTCAGAATAGGCAATTTTTTGCAGCTTTGATTCAAGAAATGGTCTTAAAATTTTATTTTTTTTTAGACTAGGAATGGATGTTACAGTATGTTTTCATAGTAAAATGAATCTTCTTGAATGAATCATCTCAAAAGTTCAAGCTAAATTTGATTCCTCATGATATGACCCCTGTATTCTTTTTGTGGATATGTAGATATATGGATGTTTCATGCTATAAGATGCATGTACTAAAAACATCCACAGCTTTAATTTGTTGGGTTACATGCACAAGACAAATCATGGAAGCCCGATGATCATTGACCCTGTGACCCTGAGAATCCAGAGGTCACGGCCAGGGCATGATGGTGACTGTGCAGCAAGGCTGGAGATAATTACCATGACGAGAAGCACTGTCTGTCTGTCAGCACCCACTCCTCCCTGACCAGAGAACCTCCGCACAAGTGATTGCTCCTGAAGAGATCGAGAGACATGAGACAGTGACGCATCTCCAACATGACTCTCTCACATTATAAAACATGACAGCACAGGGCTTTACTTCTGAGGAGCTGTCTGAACACTGACTTCATGGACAACTGCACTTTATTTGGAGGGAATTTTACAGCCAATCTGCCTGCGATGGGCTTTTGAGGATAACAGACAATGTGTATACTTTGTACACATACGTGATATAAAGAAAGTGGGGAAATGCAAACACCCTGTAAAATTACTGTAACTTAACTATAAATAAATTGACAACACCTAATAGCATCACATGTCAATAAGTCAGTAAATATATAATGCTAACAAGTAGTTTGGTGGAGGATAATACGTAAGGTTAAGAGTTCGTAACAAAAGTAGCAGTAATAGTGAGTTACCAATTCTTAGTGCGCTACAAATAATGTTTGTTAATGATATTATTTATCTACATATTTTGCAAATTGCTTACCCTCTCTGTATGCTGACCATCCAGCTGCCTTCTTTAATCCGGACAGGCCCACCACCGACGATTCTCACCTGCTTGTGAACAAAACATGAGGTCTTTGTACCCTCATCTGTAAAGAAAAATGAAAAGACAAAATGAGGGGTGACGCAGAAGTTTATCAGAACACAAAAAAACACACAAATGCACAAATGTGTTTTTGAAATAATCTTTCTAATGTAATCTGAAGCAAAAGAATATCAGCTGGAAATCTGCACAGCTTAACAACTTAACAACACTTGAAAGACACGATTACCTTTTTGTGGCAGATTGTTATGTGAGGGCTCACCTAAAAAGGAAGGAAAAGGAAAGAAAGCTTATTATTGTTCTAAGCAATGAATAGGCATGAGAAATGAAAAAAAAAGATGTGGTTACCAGTGATGGCTGTTTAGAGTATAATTTGAGTGAAAGTGTGTGTGAGGTCTTTAGCATAGGACTAGTCTTGGTCCAGCATGTGGGACCAGTTAGACCTGCGCAGCACTGAAGCTTAACTTATACATGCGAGTGTGTGTGTGACAGAGACAGAGGGAGTGCTGACAGTCCGAGCCACCTGGACTTTACACTCTTTAATTAAACTGAAACCTCTGAGGAAAGTGTGCTCATGTGTGTGTGAGTGATTGATGTGCCGTATGTAGATTCATAACAAACGGCCTACATGCTCAAAACAAGTCTGCGGTGTCAATGATGAGAGTGTAAGTCAACAGGAAAGCAGCATATGTGGGTACATAATGGTCAAAAATCTGGTTATTGTCTGTAATGTATACTGTAATATGAGTAAGGATAGATAGGCTCAAATGAAAGTTAGTGACATTACTTGTATTTACTTGTAAAACATCCGACACAAGTTTGTGAGAGCTGTTAAATACTACGAACAATTGAGTTGATTAACACATTATGTTTTGTTATGTTAGTCCAGAAGCACTTCAAATGATTCAGTAAAGAGTGAACCATTACAATACTGTTTAAAAAGTTTTTTTTTTTTTTTTTTTTAAAGAAACTAATACATTTATCAGCAAGAACACATTAAAGTGATCAAAAGTTCAGTAAAGACATTTATAATGTTAAATAAAATTTGCATTTTAAATAAAGGATTGTTTTAAAAATTTCTATTCATCAAAGAATTCTGAAAATATTAAGCAGCACATCTGTTTTCTATGGAAGCCCATTTCTGCCACTGAATAAAAAGCTTACATCTTGCAATTCTGAAGTTTTTCTCAAAATTGCGTGATATGAATTCGCAATTCTAAAAACATATATATTTTTTTCTCCTCAGAACTGGACTTTATACCTTGCAATTGCAAGTTTATATCTCATAATTCTGAGAAAAAAATTCAAAACTGTGAGATGTAAACACAAAAAAAAAAGTCAGAATCGTAAGTTTATGTTTTGCATTTCTGACTTTATTTCTCGCAATTGCGAGTTTATATCCCACAATTCTGACTTTACATCTTGCTATTCTGACTTTATAACTTACATTTGTGAGATTATATCACGCAATTCTGAGAATAAAATTTAGAATTGCGAGTTTATATCATGCAATTCTGAGAAAGAAAAGAAAAAGTCAGGAAAAGTCAGTGTCAACTGGCAATTGCAAGAAAAAAAATCAGAATTTTGAGATAAAAAGTCGCAATTACCTTTTTTTTATTTAGTGGCGGAAACAGGCTTTCATAATTTTCAACATTAATAATGATAAGAAATGTTTCCTGAGCATCAAATCAGCATATTAGAATGATTTCTAAAGACACCGAAGATTTAAGTAATGGCTACAGAAAATTCAGCTTTGCCATCACAGGAATAATTTATATTTTAAAATATTATTAAAAAGTTAATTTGAATCAAATAAAGCAAATAAATGCAGTCTTGTTGAGCATAAGAGATATTTCTTTCTCATAAGAGACTTTTTTACTACAAACAAATCAGTGAATTTGTTGTCTGACTGATTGAGACATTGGTGATTTTAATTCACAATGGTTCAAAACAAATTGTTTAGCTGCATTTCAGAGACAAACTGGTTCAACTAATTTAATAAAAGTAACCAATTTAAACAAATAATTTATTATGATAATGTAATTTGCAACTTTGCAGTGGTTTGCAGTCACAAATTAAAGTGTTTAATTAAAAAAAAACTATATTAATTTGATTTTCAAAATGTAGCCTTTTACTCTTTTTATAGTTTCTTTTTTATATCTTTATGTTCTGCTCTAACTACACACCTCTGGTTATTGTATGGTGACATAGTTCATTCTAAATTAATAAAACATAATTTTAGTTTATTTTAGGCAATACCTTTTTTAGAATTTTGCTTTTTGGGTTCAGTGGTTTATTCCTCAGCTTGTGTTAGACTCTTCATGTTCCAAGTAGCATTTTAGTGAACCCAAATGTCTCAATCAGGCTGTAATGTTAGCACAGACAGCATGCTGATCACTCACAGGGTTTGAGAGAGCAGTAATCCCAGGGGATAGATGAGCTGTTGGTATAACACCATGGGCCATGTTTGTCCTTGTCCGGGTTTCTGCAGAAGTTCCCCGCCTGTTCAGCCATCAGCAAGTCCACATCTCTTTCGTTACTGAGAACAAAAACAAATCTCATCATTACAAGCTTTAAAAGCAGAGTGAAAATTAACTTAATATAAACATTTAAAACAGGTGCATCATTCAAGCAAATCCAGGGTTGTTTAACACGAATCAAACAGTCTATCCAGTGTTTGTAACAAAACAATACATCTAAATCCATTTAAGAGAGGAGTCCAAAGAAACAACATCTTCTCATAAGTTCATCTTAAGCCCCAGCTGTGTGGAGCTCCTCTCAGGAGGCAAGGTGAAGTATTTAGCTTGTGCATTACTCATGACATGTTTCCCCAAGCTTTTCCACATTATCACTCAGATTCAGGAAGATCCACAGATGCTACAATTCTCCAAAAGTTCACCAGAGACCAAAAGTGCTACAATGAAGAGCACATGCATGACACCAATGATTTTCTAGCCGTGCTACTCTAGGGTTCATACAACGTAAACAATCTACGCCTAATGCCCATCCGACAGTGACCTTTGCAATCCGGCCATGGCGGCTCACAGGCTGCGGGCCAAATAAAGGAGCTGATTGGCTTTGATGTGTTCATGGAGAAGGGTTAGGGTGAGGAAAGGGGTCAGAGGGTGGCTCTAAAGAATCCCGTTCCTGCTGGGTTGGCCTGCCTGCAATTTTTAGGGAATTGAGTCACTCCAACTGCTCCACGTTTACCATCAATTAGAGCTCTTCAGAATGGGGGTCCTGCACTAAAACGTGTTTTTCTTCCTCAGAAAACCGTGAGGGTCTTATTTTCTCAACAAAGACAAACGCAACCTGACAATCCCTGAGCTTTGCATCAATGAGCTGGCAGGGTTCTGGAAAGGTCGACCTTTGACCTGGAACTTGTTCATAAAACAGGGAAGTTATTTAACGCCACACATCTCAGGGTGAGTGTGGATGGCAGAAACAACACACCTTTTGCGGAAATGATTGCTTGACTCCTCTGAGACTTACACATGCACGCTCACTGATAATGTGCCAATGCACATTAAACACAGGCAAAACCATAACTGCATTAGAGGAAACAGACCACACCTGGCAGGAACAAATATAAACCCTTGTAGGGCTGCAACTAACGATTATTTTGATAATCGATTAGTTGGACGATTATTTTTTCGATTAATCGGTTTAAAAAAAAAATAAATTTTCTTTTTTTTATTTTATTGACAAAAAAA
>JAUZSZ010000130.1:2479590-2491585 GCA_034780575.1 Labeobarbus marequensis
TTCTCATGTTTTGGGCAGCTTGGATCACGTACTTCTCCCGCAGCATCTCATTCTGTTTCCATCATTATTTTTAGATGCATTTTGTCCATAGAAATGTGTTATTCAGTGCTGTAATTTGACGCGACCGGCTGAAGTTGGACGTGCACTGTGGGCAGACCCGACTAATCGATAATGAGAATCGTTGTCGATTATTTTCATTATCGATAATAATCGATTTTATCGATTAGTTGTTGCAGCCTTAAACCCTTGAAATTTAACACTCCAGTATGGCTGTAAGTAACTGTGAATGCATATTTGATAGCCCCATATGCTTACATATATTTTAAAAAACATGAGATATTTCACAAAGCATCTGTCCCATTTATTCACTCTCACCAGTTTAATGACAACTTGCTGTGATTGACCCTTGAACCTAATGACTAAATGGAGTTTGTTCACCTTGCAAAGCGGCACAAAGGCATCATGGGATTGTCCTTGAGATCCTGCATAGCAAGATGTGGACCTAGTTTGGTTTCCATGGAAACTGAGTGAATGTCCATGACTGAATCTATGCGCTATACCGATATAAATGATGGTTCTGCTTAATACTAGACTATGGAAAATTCATAGAGAAAACTAAATGTGTGTCCATACTGAAGGACTGTAAACAATCAGTTTCTTGTCTCTGAAACTGTGCATGTTATTTATTCAGTTTAAAGCTCAAATGATAAAAAAAAAAATCAAATGCTTACTCTGAAATGAATACACAGACATTTATTTTGCAGTCTAGACATGGATGGAGAGCTCTTACCTTTCACTGTGGTCTTTCCATGGAGCACAAGGGATGCCAGATCGTGTTTTTGCCCGTTTTCCATTGTATGTTTCACCAGTGCCCGTATAACACTCTGAAACAACATAGCCAAAAAACATATTTTCAAACTAAAGCAGATATTATAAAGGTGTTGTGCAATAATAGTAAACAGCAACATTTTCTATGGATACTTTTCTAAGGAAACTGTGTGCTTGCCGATGCAAAACTCACTACGATATTTTGTTAGTTACTTACTTGCGTAGATATGGGTCTGGTCCCTCATTAAAATTTCATTTTATAATTTTTCAGGGAAAAACTGCACATAAAATTGCTTTGAAAATAATAGCACACTTTTCCAGATGCCTGTGTTCAGTATTTTTTTTATATCCTATTATGGTATTTATTAATTTTTTGAATTAGCTTTAATTTAAAAAATATTCAGTTTCCTTTTGAATTTTAGTTTGTTTCACTAAAACTTCTATCATTTTTTTTTTTTTCTATTTAGTTTTAAATGATTTTATGCCACAGCAGCAGACTATTTTCATGGCAAAAGACAAAAAAGGTAAATACACAAAATATTTCATAAACAAATAGGATAAATCAATTACATACAGAAAAATTAAACCTACAGTTTATAAGGCTTTTCAGGTTCACTTATGATAAAAAATTCTTGTGTCAAAGTTTAAGTTCAAGTTTTCTGAACTCACTAAGCCTAAGTACAAGCAATAATATGCTTGAAAACCTGAGATGAATGCAATGCAACATGATTAAATATAGATGTTTTAATGATCCCAGTGAGAACTTTGCTTTTAATTAATGCTGTTAACCGAAATGCCTCAAAATGATTATCAAACTCTGCAAGTCAAAGTGCTTAAAGAAACACAGCAGGTTTGTGGAAACACACTGCTTATGGAAACACAGCAGGGCTCCCAGCGCACCACAATAGTCGAACGATCATCCCAACGGTCTCAATTGGAACACCGGCTAAATTAATCTTAACATCAGCGCTTGTGCGAGTCCTTCTATGAAGCGTTCAAACAGCCCCCATTAGTCGCCGTGGAGATCGGACTACAGGGACCACCGTATACCAATGCCAAGACAAGAAAGAGCAAATGAAAGAGAGTGAAAAGAAGGGAGAAAGAGCTACGACATTCTTGAGCATAATGAAAAGATATTATATAGATATTATGTCTTGCTGGGGAGGATTAATAAGAACAAAGTCAAGGAAGTTTTTTGAGGGTCGTTTTGATATGCAAAGGAGGAACTACTTCAAAAGTTATAGACTTCTTTTTTTACCCAGCCAGAGAAACACAGTTGGAAGAATGCCAGCCATAACATCATGGAAAACAAGATCAAGCCAGTAGATTATAAACATGTTTCTGAAAAGCAAATAAGTGCAATAGGTTTTATGGTCGCTGTCTGTAAACTCGCCTGGTGTACTGGAATTTTCGCTCACAGTACAGAAATACACATCTAGACAGAGAGAAGGCAGAACCAGGGTCAGACATGTCATAGAACTTCATGAGGGTTAAATGTCTCCGGTCAAGGGCATGGCTTGAAATACTCTACCAGTAAGCTACAGCTGCCACAGTGCTTTTACCAGATGGTTAATATTTGAAACAATTCATTTTGGTGTGCACTAAAATGTTCGAATGCATTCAAAAGTATCAAAATGCCTCGGATTTCAATAAAACAGTAAATTTCTCCCTGGATTTTCTAAAAATCAAGGATGCTGATATTTTACATAAAGTTATCTGTATATTAATGTCCCTGAGCTCAGATTAGTCTGTAAGAATTCATGGACTGAATAAAAGTACAACAATCTAGTGCGTGACGAATACGTTTGAGAAGAACACGTGACACTCTTGAACATTAGCTACCCAATAAGGCAATGCCTTTCCATGGTAGCTTCACTGAATTCAAAACACAGTAGCCCTGTGTAAGACAGTGTATTTCCCAATGCCTGACTGTGTGCAACAAACAGATACTGATGACATGAAAAAAGTGGTATATATATTTTTTTACCATTATTTAAGAACATATGCTGTAATAAATTTGAGTTGTTATGAAGAGCAATGAGGTCTAAATGGTTAAAAAATTTCTCAAGGTCTGTGTTCGAGAATCAAAAATGTAATGCTAGTACCATGGAATGCCAAACTTTCGAATGAATACCAGAAAAAAATATAACACGAATGACTCTTACCTTCAGGTTCAGAGAGTGAAACGCCACAGCGAGGGATGTTGGTGCAGAATGCCACAGGTACATTGGGGTCAGTCGTGAAGCACCATGGGAGATGACGACCATCAGGGTTCCTACAGTAGTTCTCCCGGAGATCCCTGCAGTGCAGATTTTATACTCAGTGATCATATATACACATCAAACATGTTAGTGTTACAGAACATATGCTGAACAGACTGAAACTGATCTTAAAAACTACAGGTTTTGAAGAATTATCTGTAGTTTTTTTGAAATATAAACTTGTATGATGACAGATAGCAGTCTGGGAGAAGAAACATTTAGGTTAGATTTTCCTAGTGATGACAGAATGGAACCAGCATACCTGGTGAACATATGTATTTTTTGTATTTAATTTGACACTGGATATTTATCAGTCGATACTGGATGTTTTATTTTGCATGTTCATCTTAAAATTTTATTTTATTTTATTTGTTGGCTGTGTTTGTCCATGCAAAACTTTTTATTTTGTTCCTCGGATTTGAGTCGGGTTCCTCATTTAAAGGTATTTTCATGGAATTTTTTCACCCATCTTTATCATTTTTCATCTGTTGTGATGCCTAAATGTACTAAATGTTTTAGTCTTTCAATAAGAAGACCATCAAAGTTTGGCTGTACATGTGCATGAAGCAAGGAAGTCCAGTTGACATATTTGAACTAAACATCAATAATTAATGCATATATTTTAGGAGCATTTTCTTACTTGCAATGGCAATTCTTTGCAGTATAAGAGTCGATGGGGAAACTAGCCATCAGAACTGGTTACTTACATACAGTATATAAAAATAATTTCTGTAATTTTTGTATTTAGGTTGATAATGAATATTTATCAGTCAGTATTGAATATTTTATTTTGCATGTACATTTTATTTTATTTTTTGACTATGCTTGCCCATGCAAAACTTCCAATGATATTCTGTGAATTGGTAAAAAGGCTTTACACGTGCATGAAGCAAGAAAGTCCAGTCAATATTTGAACTATATATCAATACTTCATGCATATGTTTTAGGAGCATTTTCTTACTTGCAACGGTAATTCTGTGGAGTATAAAAGTGTCGATGGGGAAACTGGGCATCCCATCTCTGACAGGTCACTCCCTCGGGAGTGATGCCAACCGTTCCACGATAACCCTCTCCACGTCCACGGAAACAAGTTGTTGTGTTGTCAATGTCACCACCGTTGTCTGAATCTGAGTAAACAGTGAAAAACATTAACAGAAAGACAAAGAGAGTGAGAGAATGAAGCATAATATCACTCCTTAGGCATGATGAACGCTGAATCATAGATTCACTATTAACTGTAAGACCGCGCTGCCTGAGGGAGGAATAACAATAGCTTTATTCTGCTTAACAGAGCGAGATGCTTCCTGAATGAGTCAAAGCAGTCACTAAGTCTGTGACAAATGCTAAAACAGTAGCCTACAGAGCTTTTTTTAGGGTAAAACGTAAGCGGTTTATGAGTGCACAACAGATATATATTGTTTTTGCCCATGAATCTCATTGCAATAAATTACGCTCATTGGAGACAGTTATTATGTTTAACTCCAATAAACTGCTAGTGCTTCAGTCTGCTAATGAGGCTAGCAGTACGGGGATTTAGGCCAAGTCCTGCTAATAAAACCCAAAATCAAACTCTCAAATGCATCCAAAATACTGAGCATTTGAAGAGATCTACAGTGGATCCCAACGTATACAATGTTATCCCAGCTAACAAAAATGTTAACGTTTAAATTAATGTTGTTTCTGAACGTTCTCAGGATATCTAATTTTTAAAATGTTTTAAAACTGTTTTTTCATGTTTATGCGAAGGTCTGCAAAAACAATAAGGAAACGTTCCATTTTATGATTTTACAAACATTGTGGGAACGTGACTTTTTGAGTGTTGAACATTTCTGAACAGTTTGAAACTAGTAAAGTAGTAACAAAAGAGTAACATTTAAAAAATGTTAGACGCACATCCAACTAAAACATTTCAGGAAAAAAAAAGTTCAATGAATGATGTATAAATAATGTATAATAATTAGTGCTAACATTTTAACATTATTAAAGACCAGATAAGATCTGAACAAACAACATTACTGGAACAATGTCTATTCACACCTTTGAGAGAACCTTGCCACAATGTTCTGAGAACATTCTCTGTTAGCTGGGATTATGTTCGCACAATGTTATGTTAGCAGTTTTTTGCAGCGTTAGAGAATGCTAACTAAGGCAGTGGTGCGTAACATCGTGAAGACAAATGCAAAGGTCAAGCAAGTGGAAACAACGAGGCACTTTTTCTTACTGTGTTTACTGCAGAGAAGTATTGTATCTTTTAAGAGCATGTTTAGCTTTATAGAGTATCAAATAGTCTTGTTAAGAATGATGTTCCTTCTGCAACCAGGCAAAAGCCACTTCTTGTAAAAGCAGATGCACCTATGATGGTTTCCACAGGTGGGAAATGAGTGACATACATAGCTAAACTCTGTTTAGCTGCTTATTGAGATGCTGAGGTGTTTGAAAAGAAGCTGCATTCTGCCAAACAGGAAAGAGCATGGTGAAAAGTTCCTCCCAGGACGGTGATCTTTGAGAATCCGTCACAGGATTTTGCTCAAGGTTATGACATGGACTTGCCAAATAGCTCTGAAATACAAATGCGAACCCCATGACTCAGTCTAGAATGGTGAAGAGTGCGAGTGTCGGATGCCTGAGTTTATGCTTCGCTTCCCATTTGAAGCAACATGCCGTCGCCTCGCTAATGAAAATAAACAGAGGCAGTGCGAGGAGGAGGAGGGGGTGAGGGTGTCATTATAATAATAGGTTTTTCGGCACTTGTGTGATCGAGCGAACTGGGGGTTTGAAACCCGCACGTGTGTTTTGTCTTTAGCGTGGAAGGTTTACATAGCACTTGAAACTCAAGCACATTTCTCTCATGCAGATAAGGCAACGCTGCGCTGCGCTGATGAGGGAAAATAAACACAGAGGCACAGTACTGAAAAGACGGGGCAAGAGCTGAGGAAAGAGAAAGAGAGGAGAGAGAGTTTTATAGGTGAACCCTCCTCTCTCTCTTCTCCCGGTTACAAACAACATTCCTGTGAGGGTCCCAAACGAGAGGGGAGCTAGGGCTACAGGAAGAGGAAGTTGTAAATTTGGCAAACTCTGCCTCTTTTCATTCTCTTTCTCTCTGGCTTCTTTTTGTTCTTCTCTCTGTCTCTTCATTTTACACATAAGATTCAGACGCGCACACTCACCGCACTGTTTGATGTTACAGTACTCCCATGCAATGCTCGGATCAGTGGTGAAACACCAGGGTCTCTGGCGTCCGTCTGGGTTCCTGCAGTAGTTGTCCTTTAGACCTTTATCGGGGTATCTGTCATAGGAAGGGCAAAACGAACACACTTAACACGCCACATATCAACTATCCCTGTTCTACGGAAACTTTGATTTATAGGCGGGATAAAATTCTAATAACCTCCAGAAAATACATAACATGCTCTCTGCTACTGGTACAACAGGACCTCTTAGGTAAAGCACACAAGACAGAAGCCCGTTGCTCTGCATACATGTAAAGACTCATAGTTATACTGGTCACAATTTTTAGTGTTCCACTATTAGTAAATTTTGAATAGTAATATATATCATCAGTACACTGATGATGTGTCCAGAAGCATCACTTGATCATGTATGTTAAAAGCAAACAGAAAACAATTATTTTTAATTGTAAAAATATTTCAAAATATGAATTAAACTTTTAAACAGTAGTGTAAATTGGCTGATAGTATTTAATTTAATTGGCCCAGTATTTAATTCTGCATGCTCACTTCCTATATTTTTTTATTAAATATGTTTTTAGATAACTTAAAATCAATCTAAAATAAATATTCGATTGATTGAATTGATTTTAATATTGTATTTACACTAACTTTGGCTGTAATCTGAGACTTTTTGTGGCAGACTTGTCATGTAAAAGGTGAAGAGCTTCTGTCTTGTAATGTTCAATGGGTTTTTATGGTTGCTTGAAGACATCATAGACAATTTGCCTCTTTGGTAGGTTCACACAAAGCAGTCATTTGATTTAGTGATTCATATCAAATGGGGGCATGACACAGTTCCCATGAGGTCAAGTGGGAAAAAACTTTATTGATTTTTTGAATATTTCTCAAAGTTGCTCACAAATGCCATTCCGGATTAGGCTAAACTCAAAATCATTTACCATGTATGCAATCTTACATATTAAAAAAAATAAACTTTGTGTGTTTAGAGACTCTTAAGGGAGAGTATTCAAAACAAACGGACATTTATTTCGAGATTAACAATATTGTTGTTTCCCAGAACTAAAGATGTAACTGGGCCACTGGAAAGGTCATGCAAAACGAAAATGCCATTGAATGGAAAGTGCATGTACATCAGGTAGCAATGTGGTCTCAACTCTTTCAGTTGCTATTCTCCACAGAATAGGTATGTAATTGAGTAAAGTTGTGCAAGGAACTTTTTTTGTCCAACATGAACAAAACAGATGATGTTTTCCAAAACAAAGTGTAATTTTTTATGACTGCAGTTGGCCATCACTTTAAGATGGCTGCACACATTGTGATTTCAGACAGATTAAAGAATATCTGAATTGTTTTCCACAATTAATGTTAAATGACATGAGGCCAATCATCCACTCATGACCCCAGCTCTCTCACAGCAACTTTCTTTGAAACTTAATCATCTTCACATCTGATGAAAATGTTTGCCGTGCAAAACTCACTCAAGAGTTTTGAGTGGATTTCAGGGTTTCCAGCATTGCTATGGGGTTGCTAACATGTTCTGATTGGTTGTTAGTTTGTCGCTATGTAGTTGCTAGAGAGTTCTAGAAGATTTCTGGGTCTCAACTCAAATCAGGCCACCCCCCAAGTCCCTGTAATATTTTAGATATGTCTCGGGTCCCTCTTCTTTTGTTTACTCACCCTCATGTTGTTCCAAACCTTTATGAATTTCTTTCTTCTGCTGAACACACAAAAAAAAGAACGTGGGCAAACAAACAGTTGTTGGTCTCCACTGACTTCCATAGTATGGAAAAAAAAATGCTATAAAAGTTAATGGGGACCAGAAAGTGTTTGGTGACCAACATTCTTCAAAATATCTTATTTTGTGTTCAGCAGAAGAAAGAAACTCATTCAGGTTTGGAACAACTTGAGGGTGAATAAATCATGAGAGAATTTTGATTTTTAGGTGAACTGTCCCTTTCATGAATAACACACAAACAGTTGTACTTTCCAAACTCTTATTGAAGACACTGATCGATCAATGACAACGCAGACTTGAGAAAATAAGTGAACATCTGTTAAACCTTCTTTAAAAGCTAATTAGAGTCAATTAAAGGGACGGTTCAACCTCATGTTCTCAAAAGACCTTAGTTTGACTTTAGAACACAAATGAAGATATTTTTAATAATCTAATCATTTTTGTCTATGCATTGAAAGTCCATGCTACCTAAATTTTCTGGTTTTAAAAATGCATAAAGCGCCTTTCAGACTGTAGTGATTTCTTATGGGGATAAAATGAAATTTCAACATATCCAGGGGCTAGCCTGTGATTTTTATTGGCGTCTATAATCCAAAATGTTGATTTCTCTCACCACACACAGCTGAATTTCCTACTGATCTCTGAGTTTACAGGAAGGGATCAATTGGAAAATCATTTGTAAATCCTTTTTGGCCACTGCCAATTCATATTGCAACTAAAAACTGAATTTCAAAAAGTTTGTCTTCACAAAAATCCAGTGCATTTAGTTGCCCATGTGAAGCAAGTTATAAAATATTAAAGAGTTTTGGTGAGGAATTCATGTTAAAAATATGTTTTTGATGTTTACCAATGAGAAATGAGAAAAGTATCATTTTCCAAGACGGGTCGACCTTTTGCCAAAATATATTTCTATAATAGAATATCAGAAAACAGAACAGAATAATATAATCAGTGACAGAGTGGAAAATATTCGGCCTATCATAGTGATCTATTAATAGTGGTAGTGTTAGATTGGGGACTGTGATAAAATATAGTTTTTGTTTTCTTCTCTTGATTCATTTGAGCTAGTTTGGAGTTGAATCAGTAAATTCTGTATCATCAGGTTGTTCATCGTGATCTGGACTCCATCCGAGATGAGTATCAGCGTCTCAGAGAGAAGATCTTGCGAGAGCTGGAAGGAAGCACTAACGCAGAGCAGACCCGCTACCTGCGCTCTGAACTGGACCACATCAATCAGAAACTGGGCAGCCTGCAGGGCTTCTCAACCGCTTATATCCAGAGGCAAGAACATTTAAAACAACCAGTATTGCATCTATTCATTTTTAATTTTTTTGATTTCACTCTCTTCCTAAACCTGCTGAAACCTGCTGTCTACAGAGGACGTAAATCACATAGAGTTCAATATGTTTACAATTTGTTTCAGCAGTCCGCTTTAGATATTCTGCTATATGTAACTATAAGTAACTTTGCAACTGCATGTCAACTAACTCATTACAGTAATAGTGGACTGTTAGGTTAGGGTTATTCACTTTTTGGTCCACTTTAGGGGTCAGATTTTGGTTGAGATAATATGCTAATATACGTCTCATCATTTTATTTCTGGGGTCTGCTAGAATATATTTACGTGATTTAAAAATCAAAAAGAGATTTTTCTCATATTGCTGCAGTTCCTCTTTTCATGTTCTGTCTCTTTAAAGCCAGACTTTCTGAAAAGGTCTGCTCTGATTGGTCAGCTGATTAGAGCAACTCAGAAATATAACATCCCTTACTATAATCGGATTTCATCTCCAGAGGCTTCATTAGCAGCTGTAAGCAGTATTATATCTATGGTGACTATGGCATCAGTACTGGAAATCCATAAATCCATACAATGTTTTTTTTTTTTTTTTTTTGCTCTTTCAGCGTAAATAAGCAGCATCTCCTTGACATCTAAGATCCAAGAACATATATAAGATTTCTCATTCAATTAACCTGTGAATGGCTTACTTATGCACTGAAAAAAAATGCTTTTCTTACTTAGATTTTTTTGTCTTGTTTCCAGCCAAAATCTAAAAATTCTTAAATCAAGGAGGATTTTCTAGACAAGTAAAAATTATTGTCTTGTTTTCAGAAAAAACATGTCAAAATTAAGTGAGTTTTTGCTTGAAAGAAGCAAAATAATCTGCCAATGGGGTAAGCAAAATAATATTGTTTTCTGTTTGAAAACAAGACAATAATTTTTACTCAACTAGAAAATCCTTCTTGATTTAAGAATTTTTAGATATTTTGGCTAAGTAAGAAAAGCATTTTTTGCAGTGTTGATGCAAAGCTGAATTTTCAGCAGCCATTACTCCAAGATCCTTTAGAAATTTTGCACTGCTTAATATATTTGTTTAAACTGATATTTTTCTTTTCATTTTTTGATGGAAAAAAATAATAATAAAAAGAATAAAATGTATTTAAAAATGTACATTTTTTGTAACAAATACAAATGTTTTTAGTGAGTTTTTATCAGTTTAATGCATCCTTGCATAAAAAATACAACTTTTGAATGGTATGTGTGCATGATATGTATCATATAAGCATTCAATCCTCTTTAGCTTCCCAAAGGCAAGTTTGTCATCAGTGCATGTGGCGCAGGAGGAAAATGAATCTCAAATGATGACTCAGTTCAATAGTTAGTCATCTCCTCTAGTATATTCAAGGAAACAACCTTGACATGAACCTTGGTTTCCTGTATGAAATGTCTGTTTAACAATAAATGAACAATAAACCTGAAATGGGCATGTATTTGTCAAGCTGGCCAGGAAATGATTTTGCAGTGTGGTGTGATGAAGTCCAGAAAGATTTCAGAAGTGGCCTGTGACTAACCTCGGATATGCAGCCAGAAATGTTTTGGCATCTCCAAGGATGTTTAATTTAGTCATATTGTCTCATTTAATGAGACAGACTGTTGTCTTCAAAAGTTTTCTTTTCAGCACTATACTTCTCTACTTTCTGTCTTTGTTACATAATTAAATAGTCATGACAAGTACAAGAGAAACGGAAGTTGTCTGATTTTAAAGGAGCTACTTTAAGAGAAATTGACTGTTCACCCTAAATTAAATATGTTACTTTACTCTGTTGTTACAGACCTCTATGCTGTATTTTCCCCCATGGAATACAAAACAAATCAAATTTTAAAGAATATTCATGTAGATCAGGGGTGCCCAGTTGTAATGAGCAGTCCACTGAAGGCGAGCGTAGTGAGAACCCAAGCGCAGTTTATTTAAAAATTGTAATCCAAACATCCAAACATAATCCAAACAAAGACAGATTTGACTTGACTTGACTTGATTTACCAACAGCAGATTACAACTTCAAAATAAAAGACATGAAAACATGATCATGAAACAGAACCCAAAACAGACCTTACACCAGTCCTGTTTCTGGATCAGTTTCTGTTCGGTGCCAACCCTGCTTCAAAACACCTGTCTGTAATTATCAAGTGTTTCTAAAGATCTTATTTAGCTAGTTCGTTTTTGATGGCTTTTGATTTAAACTTTGAAGATATCAGGGATCTTTTTCTCTACAATGGCAGTTCATAGTGGCAAGCTATTAAAAAAGACAGAAAATCACTATAAAAGCACTATAAAAGTAGTCGGTTTGATATTTCCCAAGGTTTCTTAAGCTTCTGAAGAACTCACCTACTTTGCAGTGCTGAAATCAAATATGGTACAGATTTGACATCTTGATTTTTAATTAGACATATGAAAACCATGGATATTTTTGATCTCCGGTCTGTGCCACTTTTCAATTATCTTTTTTTTTTTCCCTGAGTGAATTATTCCTAAGTCCACAAGGAGAAAAAATGTTTCCCTTTTCCACCCTAAAGGTAAATGGTGATATCAAATCAAATGGTTTTGGTAATAAAGATCAAAAGTCAAAGTCAAAGTCTGCTTTATTGTCAATTCTGCCACATGTACAGTACATACATACAGAGAACTGAAATTGCGTTACTC
>JAUZSZ010000130.1:2687282-2701325 GCA_034780575.1 Labeobarbus marequensis
TCTAAGGAAGATCTCTTCCGCTTTAGCCTTCCAATAAGCCATTTCTGTACTAAAGAGGTGAGGACTTCTGCCCAGGAAGAGAGACCTTTTAGCCCACTTGATATGCAAGTTATTATCGGTAACATTTTTTATTCTGCCATCCAGCGAATCAGTTTTTTATGAAACACTTTTTACACTTTCATTCCATTGTAATTTTTATGGAAAAATTTGTAGCTTGATATTATTTTGTAGAATCTTGATATTAACAAAAAAGTGATTTTTTTTTGGGGGGGGGGGGGGCTAAAATAAGTTACTAAAGACTCGACCAACATAAAATAAATATACACTACGCTCTTACTATCACTTTAACACTTGCACGACCACACACACACACACACACACACACACACACACACACACACACACACACACACACACACAGAGAGAGAGAGAGTCATATACACAGGGATACTCACCCTCTCCCTGGCAAGAGATAGACCTTAACGAAGGGGTCTGTGTATCCGTTGTTTTCTCTAGGAGCGAGGTTTCTTGCTTGTAACACGTGAACAATCAGATTGCCCATATTCCTGTCATAGTTGATTTGAAGCTGAGGAAAAAAACATGAGATACATAATACTATAGACAGTCTATTCAAATTTAATTTCACTCTAAAATAAGTACCGGAAAGCTGCAATTTAAATTCAATAAAGGAGTCAATACTGGAGTGAGTCAGTAAGGCTGATAGATAATATTTTTCTACTTTTTATACATAAAATGCATCTTAAATATCATATTTCAAAGAAAAAAAAAATGTTTGGGATTTAGTGAATTTTTCATTTATATAAATCAATTCTTATTCATGAATTCCTGAACAGTAACAGGTAAAATAACAGCAAATTATTAGTTTTTCCTCAAAAAACATTGTTAAAATAGTCCATGTGACATCAGTGGTTCAACCATAATGTTATGAAGCTATGAGAATAATTTTTGTGTGCAAAGAAAACTATAACAAAAAATAACAACTTTATTCAACGATTTCAATGTTTAACCCACTGATATCACATGGACTATTTTAACAATGTCCTTACTATGTTTCTGGACCTTGAACATGGTAGTTCCTTTGCTGTCTATGGAGGGTCAGGAAGCTATCGGATTTTATCAAAAATATCTGAATTTGTGTTCTGAAGATGAACAATTTGGAACGACATGAGGGTGAATGACAGAATTTTCAGTTTTGAGTGAACTACTGTATCTCTTTAATCTGATTATGGTGATCTGTTTTACATGACGCAATTCAAATGAATTTTAGAATATACAGTAAGTATACAATTGCTCATTGTGAAATTGGTGTACTGACTCACTTGTATTTCACCAGTGATTGGATGCGGTTGTGGCTTCAGAACCTCTGCTGACTGAAAAACAAAATAATGGAAAATAAATCCCTGTCTGCTTTAAGTCTAATGTGCAGTTCCAAAATTGAAACACCACATTTTTTATGTATGCTCTATATGCATTATGTGGCATCTTCACACTTTTACACATACAGCACCTTGCTACTATGGCGCTTCTTGTTGACGGAAGGGGACCCAGGTTGCCCAGGGCTGGGGACCCCACTTGAAACGGCAGATCCGGTGCCAGAGTGCAAGTGTCCCGCTTTCTCCAGAGCAGACAGTACAGAGGCAGGAGCCTGCTGCTGTGACACCTTCTGCAGCTCTGCAGCCAACTGCTTTGGGTCTACACCTGGAGAACGCTGACGCTCACCTACAACACACACAACAGCTATAACACAAAACAAATCCTTTTCAACATACTGATCAAAACAGACACCTTTTCCATGGTCAGGAGTGCAAGCATTTAGATGCACACACACCATACTAACAAACAGATTCATGACCTGGGGTTAAAATGAGTGCTAAGGAAATCTGTAGGAAAGAAAGTCACAACTTCCAATTAAAATAGCTAATTACTCTGTTTTATGTCAGGCATGCATATTACCTGGACCTGAACCTTAGGCTGCTTAAAAAGCTCATTTCTGATTCCACTGAAATGTGTTACTGAAACATAAGCTTAGCCAGTGTTTTTGTAGATTTTGTCTTTGCCCATTCAAGTATTTTGGAGTCTGTCCATGACCGAGATGTCTGCAGAATGGACAGACTTACCTTAAAGGGATTTGTTTTAGTGTGAAAAGCTTATTAAAGGCAGCAAGACATGTATGCACAGTATGAAGGGAATAATGCAAAATGTCGGAGACACTCACCAGCTCTCAGCTGAGTATGGAGCTCCAGTTGTTGAGGGCGTTCTGTGTCGGAGAGCATGTTTAGATCTCTAAACAGCAGTTAAGATATCAAATATATTAGCATATCGGCTTAAAGACCAATTTCTACAATATTTGATAGTTAAATCAATGGTTAAATTATATGCCCTTACAAAAAAGCAGGGTATCAGGTGATAAAACCTTGGTGCTTTGATGTACCATATTCATGCTATATCATATTATATATATTTAAATGTAATATTGTTTAATTTTTTATTTATTTATATATTAAAAGTAACATTTTTAAAATAATTGTAATGCTTTTGAAATTATTCAGCAATGACACATTAAATTGGTCAAATGTGACAGTATAAAGACTTTTACATAATTACAAAAATTATCATGGATTCAACAAAAATATTAAGCAGAAGAAATATTTTCAATGAAGGAAATTAGAGTGATTTCTGAAGGATCAAGTGAAGCTGGAGACTGAAGTAATGGTTATTAAAAATTCAGTTTTGACATCACAGGAATAAATTACATTTTAAATATAATACAATATTATAAAATATATTCAATTACTATTTTACTGTTTTTATCAAATCAATGCAGCAGTAATGTACATGGTACTACCATCGTCCATGTTTACCAAAACATGATACTTTTTGTTGGTGTTGTTGAACTAGATTGAGTCTTGAACACTATATGCATTATTGCAACTTACAGGCGCACACATATTTCTGCCTCTCCATACTGCTGACCCACAATGCTTTGCACTTCTTCATATGTCTTGCCAAGCAGAGAGATTCCATTCCACTCCAAAACCTGCATTCCTGAGGAACACAACACATGCCATCGGAAACAGTGAGCGAAATACATTAGGTTAGAATAGTAAAAACAGATACTCACAGTGCACCTTAGCCAAAAGTAAACATTATTTGTCTGCATATTGTTACAGAAAGTATTAAAAAGAGGTGTTGTTTATAAAAGTCACCTGTACTCTGTGTCTATTTTTAAAAGCCTCAAATCTAGAACCAAAGTTTGGTTTTTGTGCACTCTATATTGGGGAAACGTCAAAAACTATTAAGATAGATTCACACACAGATAGACAGATAGATGTGCTATTGTGATTCCTGAGGGGAAATTCAGGGAAAACAATCACCGAATTAACTACACACATAAATAACACACTTTTTCAATAGCACGCTTCCCTGAGCACTTCACTCACTACAAGAAAACAGTCCTGGAGCATCAGAGACTGAAAACAAGTGCAGAAAACAGAGAGAGGAAAAAAACTATTTTAAAAGCATCACTGCAAACTCAAGCCCACTTCAGGCCAAACCCCGGGCACTTACACAAATGAAAGCGAGTCTTCAGATAGGTCTTTTGCATTCGGAGTGCTTCAGCGGCTGATAACAACAGGACATCATTCAAATGTCTGTTCATCTCCACACAATCAGTCCCTTCAGTTTCCACTCAAAAACCTCTCAAATGTTCAGCAAGCACATCCGTAATATCTCCATATTCCTCTGCAAGATTACCACTAGGCTAAAACCATTATTTCAGCTTTGAAGTTAGTATCTAAATGATTCATGCATAATTGGGAATCCGATTCGGCTCATTTGTTGAAAATACTTTGTGCTATACAAGTGAACATTGAAAATCATCTCCAAAAGGCTTTAATGTTAAAAATGCTTTAATATTTTCCATTTTTATTCATGAACGGTATAGGTAATCATGGTCAAAATAACCGATGTGTTACTGATTCGCTGGCTAAATACGGAAGATCCCTGTTTTATTCAATATTAAGCATGCATACTTCATGTTTCTAAGTTGAAGCGCATGCATATGAGTATGCATTGTGCAATTGTGCATTCATTTGACTCTTGGCCCAAATAATAATATCGCTTCAGCTATCAGATATTAAATCTGCAGCTAGCACATTTTCCACTGTGGCAGCAGACATTATTATACTGTATCAAGGGAAAAGCATACTTAAGATAGAGAACAGATGCTTGTGTAATCTGCCAGCAGATTGGTGCTTGCATATTTCAGGGATGCAACAAATAAAATAGATAAAAGATTTGACACTATAAAATGAAACATTTCAATACTAAGAGTCTATGCTAAAATCATGAGTTACGAAAGAATAAAAATCAAACGAGTAAAAACATGTTCAAGAAGCTGAACTATTCTCAGAGGAGCTCATCTAAATTGACACAGCATGCTGAGCCAGCATTCGTCAATAAGGAGAGCAATCATACCGCAACAATAGCCATCCCGGTTAAAATGAGAAATGGCTTTCTAAATTAGGCACGTTTCCCTTTGAAAGAATACTGAATGCTTAAAATGAACGATTTTGCTGATGCTTGCTTTAAACACTTTATAACATGACCTTTAAGAATTGAAAAATGCATGAATGTAAACTTTTTTAAAACCAAATTTGCTTATTTATTGCATCCTTTTGGCTTCATTAACTCCTTACTGTCTGCAAGAAAATTTTACTTGCTAATGTTATCAGATTGACTAATTCAGAAGTTCTTACCTTCCACAACTTTTCCCATATGCTCAGCACATCCTCCTGCTGAAACTTTGGCGATGTAGGCTCCGATCTCTCCGTTGGTCCCTGGAATCTCTTTTCCACCCACAACTCTGATTCCCAGCCCACTCCCTGAATTCAGACGGGATCGGTTTAACTGATGAATGGCTGAGTAATTGGATTCTAATCAGAGTATCTCAGAATCATTTTAAACATGATCTCTCCATCAATACGACTACCACAAGATAGATTACAATTGTTGTTTTGCTTTTCCTTCCAGTTATTTAATTTGAAGGCCTAATTGACTATAATTCGCTGTGTATCTTGTGGAGTAATTGCTATGAAAACATACCTGAGACGGTGTGGTCCTTGGGGTCCCGTTGCAGTTTGATGCGAGTGTGTGGGAAGGGGTAATGGCTGCCTTTCATCTACAATAACGAAAACAATTCAAGCAAATGAACAATAGCTGAATCTCTAACAGTGATTTTGCAGATGCAGTCTGGCGTTCTTTCAGAGACGGGTGCAGTATATTGTTTGCATGGCGACTGAGTAGAACATGTTTCTAGAAAAACATTTGGATTGTAAGGTTACCTTATAGTTTGGATTGTGGCTAAACCATCATTGATATTGACTTATAATTGCACAGATTTTATGGTTAAAACTATAGGTATGTTGTTCCAGGATTGACAAACATTTCCAGGAACACATTCTACTTGGCAAATTTACGTTCACCCTACGGGTGCCACTTTACCTGTCTTCTTTCTGGCCCGACTTCTGGTCTACCACGTCCCTGGCGGGGTTTGTCAAACCAGTCTGTCTCCTCATGCTGAAGGTGATATGCTAGAAGACAGGAAGAAAGCATCCGCTGTACCATCACAAGTGACAAAACTAGGGCATGTGTCCCACTCCACCACTTTTCTCCCAGACAACCATCCCTTCACCACCCCCAGTTGGGGACACTTCTTTGCTGGAGTGTTTGAACTGACAGCTTGATGGATTTGGGTCAGGGCTTCCAAGAACAATATCTATGTTTCAAAAACGTTGGACACTAACCTCCCTTCCACAAGGTCTCAAATCAAGAGTGTTTGCTTAGATAAATGCTACGTGTACTAAGTATCCTGACCCCAGGGGAAGCAGTGAGAGAGGATGGTGAGGGCAGAAAAAGCAATGATCTGAGACGTGTGTGTCGAGGCATGCATACATGAACATGCATGCTGTGTCCCTTCCGGACCGGGCTATATGTCATGCGTCGAGAATTTGATAGAGAATTGCTGTGGGACCGAACCACAGCAGATATACGCATATACACACACCATCATACAACAATGTGATGATGAAATGCGTTACCAAATGTCTGATGATTAGTACATTTTCTGTTAGAACACTCTCTAGGACACTAGTTAGCATATACAAGTAAAACACTACTCAAACAAAACCACAGGTTTTGTTCTATAACACCAGACTTTCATGATGCTAAAGCAATTTACTTATCTAAAATTGCAATGTGCACTCCAAAAAAAAAAAAAAAAAAAATCTTAGTGTTTTCATCTTGTTTTTCAGTAAAACTTTTAAAACATTCTTAAAGATAAATTTAGTTGAGATGCAAAATTGTGTAACAAATCTAAAACTAAATCATTGTATCATTACATTTTGTCAGATTCAAACTGAAAATAATGGGTACACTCTTAAAAATAAAGATGCAAAAAGGGGGTTTGTAGCAACGACATAAAAGAACCATTTTTGGTTCCCTAAAGAACCTCTCAGTGAATAGTTCTTAAAATAAACACTTTTTTTCTTAATGTGAAGAGTGAGGAACCTTTTGTACAATGGAAAGATTCCACGAATGTTAAAGGTTCTTTATGGAACCATCAGTGCCTTTATTTTTAAGAGCGTAAGAAAAATTAATGCAAAGATGTGTCTCTAAAATATACAATTTTGGCTCTCAAGTAAACTGATCTTGTTTTGTCTTAAGAATGTTTAGATATTTTAATTGTAAAAACAAGACAAAAATACCAATTAAGACCAAGATTTTTGCAGTGCACTTGTTCTCATCTACAGAATTATATTGCTAATATATTAGATTTGCATCCTACACGGTGGTATATAGGCCTGATGCTGTTTTTCCAGCTTCCATTTCAAGTAGTCTAGCACTTTCTTCAAAGACATTGGAAATTCCTAGAATAATTCATAACTCGAGCTAGGGCAGACATGTCAGCACATAGATTAAAAAGGATAAGGCAAGCAATATCTTCTGTTTTGTTTACTGGGTATTTTGCACAACCTGCAGCTGCCTTGATTACAATACTGTGTAAGCGAAACATTTTTTTATTCACGAGGCAGCACTGCAGTATGCCACAAATCATCATTTAACTCCTAATAGAGTGAGAAGAAAACTGACAACTGGATCCGTCTACAGGAGTTTTGCAATAAAGAGCTTGATGTGCTGTCCTTCTGCAAGGAAATGTCACCCTAAATCAACAGTGCCTTCACTTTATTACCCAAGTTAGAGGATGCATTGACCACGGTGAACCTATGGCATTCTGGCCAACACCCTATCAGAAGGACACTTCTCTCTAATGACTTTTATCCTGCACCACCAAAACAGCACCGCTGTTCTCTATTTCAGACGTCAACTAGTTTCAGAGTATTTCATTACATTAGTGACATTTTGGTGGGGCAAGATAAGTTGCTAAAGTGATGTTTCCTAATGAATCCTAACTTGTTCTAGGAAACTTCTGCTACAGTATGCACACATATGCACTTGTGTATGTAGACATGTATGTGCCCTGGTTGATATAATCAGGCCATGTCAGAGAGACCTTGAGGAAGTGCAGTGATAATGAACACCAGGATGGGTCTGAGGTGCACCACTGAGAAATGCCTGTCACTCAAGACTATGGCACGCATGAAAGTAGGTTTATGCTTAATGACATTTCGAAGGTTATTGAACAGCAGTTCTCACCTTTCACATTCCAGCTAGGACCTCCAGCTGTAGTGCAAACATTGTATTTCAGAGAATTCATAGTAAAATTAGCCTTAAAACAGAGCTATGTTTTGCCAATAAAAAAAACACACTGTTACATTTGCAGTGCAAGTGGATGATGTACTTTTGCAAACATCTAATTCATGCAATTATATAATTTTCTAAAATATGTAAAGCACACACCATTGTAGTCAATATTTTACTCTAGAGAGCCTTTTAAATACATTCTGCATTCTGTAAGGTAGCCCCATAAAAGTAATGATAATTCAATATAATATTTATAAGATGTGCTAAAAGTTTACACAAATCTATACAGGCAATTATTTCTTTAGCAATACCGGCATTAGAGGTGTTAATTAAATGCCCCAGGTTCAAAACTAACTAAGCTCTTTTGACAGTATTTCTGGCACATTTGCAGAAACCACATAAAATGTTTTAAAGTAAAATGGGTGGCTTTAAAACAGCTGTGATTTACTACATTTGCTTGTTTATAAAAACTGAGACTACTGAAAGAGTTTTTGAACCTTGAATGTTTCTTTGACTGTAAATATAAGCAAAGCTAAATAGGTTGCTTCAGAAACACAAATCATTTCTGATATTCTCAAGACAGGCTGGGCTCACATCTGTGCAAACCTAACAGAGCATTTAGTGGTGTAAACCAACATATATTCACACTTTGCACTCTGTTTGTTTATACCATCTTTACACCTGACTTATGTTAAACTTCTCAAACAGCTTGATGTTCAGCACAATATTACACTCTAGAGAGGATTTTAACATGATTCTCAATGCAGTGGTCTTATTGGCATTGAGAGCGCCATGAAAGCATAAAGATTAAAAATATGTTTTACAATAAATTTGAATGAAGCATTATATTCATTAGGCAAACCATTTGTGTAATGATTTCACATATTACCTATAAGACTGACCATCAAAGCACTTTAATACCTGGGTGATTTTAAATAGTAATACGCAAATATAAAATATGTAAATACAAAATATATAAAACAGAGAAAGAGAATTAATAGAATATTCAGTGAAAAATATTATCTTCAAGTAACATGCAAGATGTTTTTAAATTCCCATTCATAAGCCATGCAAAAAAAAAAAAAAAAATGAAATAGCAAGAATTTATTGAGGATGAAAACTGGAAACACTCATGACAGACATTAACATTACATGAAGAAAACTGTTAAACAAATGAGTTAAAAGTAGTAGATTTGGAGGTAATGGAAACCTAAGCTCCAGTGAATTCATGTTATAAACAGATTAACCTTTAAACCTGTCTAAACAGAGTCCCTTATTTAATTTACAAATTTTTATCATCACGTATCAAAAGCACAGAAAAGGGGAAAATCTAAATTCACTACATTAATTTCGTCCAATCAAAGTGATGACATACATGCATTTTTGCAATATGAAATATTCTTGACTAATGAAAACTAGACATACTAAACCAAGTACTCGCATGAATATAACATCTGAGAATGTCTTCACAAGGCGGCAGAGGATTAATTATGATTTAAATAAACGGCTTAGTATCCCATAGCTGCTGGAAAGATAGTGAAAGATACTGGCAGCTAGTAGACAAATTTATATTCTACCAATCGACTGTATAACTTCTTTTTCCAAATACAGCACAAAACAAGCTGATCACAATCCCATTTATATAATTCATAAACAGTGTACTGCCTTCCTAAGATAACCAGTCACTAAATGATTCTGACAGAATTTTAGGATGTTGTAACTTCATAGACTGAAGGCAGATCAGTCTCCTCATCAACTGCAGGGCTGTGATAAATAGCACAGGCACTGAGTGTATAATGAATTAAAATAGCTAAATGAATCGTTTTGAAGATCTTTTTAATTACTTCTCTTCTTATATGTATATGACAGAACAATAATGACAAAGGAAACAACCAGTTTCCTTTTGCATGTAAGTAGCATGCAAATTCATTAAGAAACACAAGGCAAATTTTTATACATAAAAAAACCTATTATGTATACATATGTAGATGAAAATTTAAATTTAAGATGACACCATGCAAATGTGACAGCTTGCAAAGTGTAAAGCAAAATCCGAGACAAAAGATGAAAAGAGTAAAGGAAAATGTAACATTTGAATTTACACACAGATATAAATAATGCATTCAGAGCCATACAAAAGATGCATATCAACAGAAGCAAGGGTTGAAGATAACAGATCTCATAACAAATTTACCTTCGCTATCTGACATGGCCCCCTGAAGGTCATCCTTTATAAAGACAATGTCTCGTTCATAGCCACTTGTCCTGGACTCCTCTCTCATGTGCTGTTGGACTTCTGGAAGAGAGTGACTAGACCCAAACTGGTCCCGTGAGTCTGCTGAGATGGGTGGGAGTGGGCCTGCAGATGCTCTGGCCATACCCATGGGCTGACCAACAGGGCTCAGTGGACTCTCCTCTTCAGAGTTTTGTGCAACAATGGGAATTCGACCCCTGCTCTGACTAATTGGCAGACTTGTTGGTTTAGCCCTAGATACGAACTGGGAATCCATGCCCTCGCCCTCTGTTTTCAGGCGTAGTGAGGAGTTTGACAAGTCTCTTTTGATAGACAGGTCCAGTCCATATACAGAGGAAGGCCTAGAGGAAGGTCTTGACCGAGTGCCACTGGGGTAGGTGCCATCATCATGAAGTGAAGACCTTATGGTTGGCCCTAGGTTGAGAGATTGGCCAAAGTTGAGTGACTGAGCCAGGTTAGTGCCAAGAGCTGAACTCAAATATTTCTGTTGCTCTGCTAGGTTCTTCCTAAGACCAAATGTGATCTCATCCTGCAAGAGCTTGGCCCTGGCAGACAGTCCACCAACTGAGCTGGCAGAGGCCAGAAAGCTGCTGTAATCTAGTTCAAGGTTCCTGTTCTCTTGGATGGGTGAAAACTTTGTAATTTTGGGGTCAATTAGTGCTTTTTTATTCTTTAGCTGTTTCTGGTAAAGAACTGAGGCAGGAAGTTGCTTGGCAGCTTGCTTCTCTAAAGTTAGTCTCCCGATGCTATATTTCTCAGCTTTGGGGAAATGCCTAAAACTAGTGTCAGAGTGTAGGTAGTGCGGCAGGCCTGTAAGCTGTTCAAGACTATCTGTACCGCGTCTGAACTCCTGTTTAATTTGCTGTTTCAACATCTTCAATTCATATGGCTCCTCCATGGAATCCTCGTCTGCTTTACCATATGAATGCAATCGAGAAGCAGCCTGAAGAGGACCAAGGAAATCTGCCACATCTGCAGTCCGACGAACATCAGCAGTCCGGAGAAGTCGGTCAGCTTTGCTGATATCCTTATCGGCAATACTGAAGCTTGAACCAAGGCCCGTGGAGCTCTTTGTGAGTTCACCGATGTCATCAATCAATACATAGTTCCTGGAATTATGGTGATCGAGGTCTGCATAGAAGGACTCAGCTGATATGCTGGACATAGGACTGCTGGCCATGCTGGCTCTCTCTTCCAGGCCCATCCTCAGATCAAGGCTACTGTATTTACCACCGAGATGGGAAATTCCATAGGCACTCTCTGTGGATGTAGGGACAATAAGGAGGGGTTGGTTGCGTACGACCTCATAGTTTGTCGTAATCTTTGGTTCTAAGTCAGACAAAGTAGTCTGATGGGGTTTCTGTTGCATCAGAAGGAGTGAGGAATGGTCATAGCCAGTCTGCTGGGACTGCTGATTGAGTGAGGGCACTGATGAGTAGACGGATTGGTAGGGGGACACCTGCTGATGGTAAAGAGCCTGCTGCTGGTACAATGTCTGCTGAGGATACTGACTTGTTTGGGATGCATACTGATAGTGGGAGTATGGGCTTGTAAGCTGTGCATACTGGGACTCAGACTCAGTCTGTGGTGGAATGAACTGATTAAACTCTGACTGTGGGGCAGTCCGTGGCCGTTCTAGTCCATGACCATTACCTCGTGCCTCTCTGATGTTGCTGACCTCACTATCTGACATGTAGTCTCGCTCTTCTGCCACTCCTTGTAAGTAGGCTCTCTCCCTCTTCTCTCTCTCTTTCAGTAAAGCCTCTTTTCTTCGATTTATACCCATCTCCAGATATCTCAATTTAGCGTCTATCTCTTTCTCCTCCTCATCAAGTTCTGCCTGTATCTTACGGAGTTTTGAGGACTCACGTTCAACTAAATCCAGCTCTTTGTCTATGTCTTGGAGGATTTTGGCCCGCGCCATAGTGGTGTTCCTGCACATTCGTCTTCTGGCAGAAGCAGTGGTATACCCAGAGAGGCCAATGAGGGTATCTTCTTCTGGAGGTGGATGAGGTAGCGTGCGTTTTACTTTCTTCTGAGTGCCAACTGGTGTGCCGCTCTGAGAACCTTTGCTCTGTTGATTAAAAAAAAAACAGAAATAAAAAGAAAAAACAAGCAAGCGATAGACATGATATTTTCAGCATGGACACTTGACATGTAATGCAATCATTTGGAGAGGGAAAAAATACAACAAATTTGTCCTTTAGATAACAAGAAAAGAGTGAATCCATTTTAAAGTGCAGTACTTACCGAGTAGGTGTCTGAGTACTGGTACATCATTCTGTCCTCAGTTGTCGGACTGAGTGACTTGGGGTCAGACAGAGATCGTTGTGAGGCCCTTAGTGATCTTGAACTACTGAGATGCCTTGATGAATCAGCAGTTAGCATCTTCTGTGAACTTTTCCCAGGGGACACTGGTGAAACCGGGGAGCATAATACCTTTGGAGATTTGGTAACTAACGATGTTCCAACATCATCAGCTGTCAGGTGTGTGCTAACACATATCTCAGCAGGAGCTGAACGTCTTTTATCTCTGTCTGATGTAATATCTGAATCGCTTTCTGTTTGGCCCTCTCTGTGTAAATCTACTTTTGTGTCCACCTGAGCCCGAACAGGAGATCTCCTAATTGTCCCTGAATGCTCTGTCTGAACTGAAATCTCTGCTACAGTCTGAATCGCAATACTTGATACCTTGGAGCCTTTTCCCTTCTCTCCATCAGCATATCTACTGGAACGAGACCTGCGTCTGCTCCGAACGGGGACGTCCCATTCATCCTGATCCTCATCATCAGTTTGCATACAGCTATCTACACTTCTCCTATTTCTTTTCCTTCTACCAGAAGGAATCTTTTCAACCCCATCTTCATCATCTGTTTGAACACCACTCTCAATCAATTTCTTCCCACTTAATCTCACACTTTGCCCTTGCTTGGCTGTATCTAGCAGGTTTGTGGACAACTGTATTTGATCCTTTGTCTGTGCACTTACTGGTACAGGAATGCTTGAACTATACTGTGTAAAAGCCCCAGAAGTTGTTGTTAGCCAGTTTTGACCTGTTGTGGAGTCATGGGTGGACACTGCAGATGATGTTGAATTGTCATCCTTCACTGGCCAGTATTGTCCATTATCTCCCCTGGAATATTTTGTGTCAAGTATGATGTCTGAACTCAAGGGTGGGGACATACCCTCACTTGGCCCGAACCCATATGGGTATATCTTTTGCTCTTGTAGTTGTTGCTGAAGTTGCTGCTGTAATCGATGGATTTGCTCTAGCTGAAGTTGCTGCTGTGCAAAGGTTTCTTGCTGAAGAATCAGATGGGCTTTGCGTTCTTCTTCTTGCTGCATTAGAAGTTGATGCTTCATGTTCTGAAGCTCCTCCAGCTCCTTCTGAACAATGATCTGCTCTTGCTCACGGTAACGCTGTATCTCTTGCCTCTCCCATTCAAGCTCTTCAGCTAGACACAGCTGTTTCAACTTCTCTAACTGTAAGAACTCATGTTCAGCCTTGTACTGCTGGCTCTTGCTGTCATCTAAATCAGGGAAATTCGGGGATACCAGCATGTCAAGTGAGGCTGCTATTGCCTCAAGAGTAGCATCCGAGTAGAGCTCAGGGAAGGTTGCCAGGGAGGGAAGGAGACTGGCTAACGCGGAAGGTAGGATATCCTTTGATATATCAGACTGTGGGAACATTGATTGGTCTGTGGCTGTGGTGTGTACAAAGCCATATGGAGCAGGCTGATTTTGAAGTTCTGAAAGTGGATCCGTAGAATTGGTGAGACTGTTGTATGTTGTGCTAAATACTGAACCTGGTTGGGTAGTAATTGCATACGTGGAGGGAATGGGTGCAGCAACTGGTGAGTAAACAATGCCATTTGTCGTTCTTAGTAAACTGTTAAAGCCAAATGCCGTTCCTTGAGAATATGGAGTAGAGGTGATCCCAGTAAATGCCAAAGCGCTTTTCTTTGAGTAGTCTAAGGCCTCTTCTGTTATGTTAGGAAAACAAAAAA
>JAUZSZ010000130.1:2720105-2741519 GCA_034780575.1 Labeobarbus marequensis
CCTCTTTAATTACACACAACTAGTGAGGACCAGCAGGCCTGGAGACAGGCCTCACGTGTGCCTTTGTTCTCAGCGATTAACCCCAGAGAAAAACACACCAGCTCTCTGATGATAAGACTCATCAAGCCTTACAGCACCACAACAAGGCACACTCCACCGAAGGAGATATCTGACCTTTTACCAAGATCTAATTTGTTAAATCTGTAAAAATTCAACCAGCCAGGATGACTTACAGTAAAAGCGAATGGCTTAGCCATATAAGTTCAATCTTTTCAATATCTGCAACCTGTTACTCTCCAGCCATCTAGACAACTGCATTATTCCTTAAGAGCTCCTTAAGATATAGCTCTTCCATTCATCTGCTAAGGGCAGCACACTCTGCAATGCCAAAAGCCATTAGGATAATAACACTTTGTATTCAACATTCACTGCTGCAAAAGCTTGCTCCCTAAAGCTCTGTAAATAAATGCATACTAACAGCGTTCCAAGCTGCAACTCTTTCAAAAGGTATACAACTGCATTCTGTAGTAACATGCCACAAGTTTGCATAATATTCTAAAACATCTCACGGCAAGTTCCAGGTGAAATAAAACTACAGCCCAGCAAGCATCAGCCAGAGTTTGTTTTATTTTGTCAGCCTACCTGTACTACAAAGTGGGAACAGATTTGCATTTGAGAAGTAAGATGAATTTATAGCCAAAGTTATATATTAGAGGTGCTATTCCTCCATGGGTCCACAGCACTGCAGAGCTGCGTCTGACACCGTATTGATTCCTGGCAGCTCCCTTTGGCAACGGTTGTAACTGGCTAATATAGTGAGCTTTCAACCACCCCCGCAGCGGTACAGTCCCAATAAATCAGGCCCAATGATAATAGAGAATCTTGACCTACTAATCTGTAATAAGCAGAGTGCTCGGCACCAAAGGCACAGAGCCAAACCGTGCCATCCACCGGTGTGACAGAAAGCAGATAAACAGAGAGAGGTGTAGAGAAGGGTTTTTTTTAAAAAACAACAAAAAAAAAACAATACAAAAAAACAATATCCTCTTTTTATTCTTGCATGCCTCAGCAAAAAGTATAATTGAAGACATGCAATTTATCACGGGTGCAGGTTGAAAGACAGAAGATGAAATATTTCCAGTTTTCTTTATAAATAACCAAACTATGCAGAGTGCTTCAAAATGCTCTCTCTGTTTGTGCCTTGGTGATGTTCTTCTGACTGCTCTCATTTAAACATGCACAGACATGCTGTAGGAGCATCTAGAGAGCTCATTGCTTTAAAAGCAGCTTGCGAGAAGGGAAAAAAGGTTAGGTGCATCTCTCTAGTCTCGCCTCAGACTATTTATACACCCACCGTCTCCTCCAGGGCAGCTCTCTTTTTTGACTCGGCAACAGTTGCCGTCTGCATTCGAGAATATGAAAAATCTCTTCCTGCAGCTGTCTGTGATTCCTGCAGCATTTGTGACAGAGGCAATCTCATGCGTTGGGGTGCGTGCAACCTATAAATGTCATTAAGACTGTGCAGGTCAAAGATTAGCGAATTAGATTTGTTGCAGTGTAATTCCTGAAAATTGTGCTTGCTGCAGAATCGCTCAAAAATCATTTCAATATTTTTTGTAGAAAGAAATAAAAGCGACAGACTTACATCTCATCATCTATTTCTGTGCCTGTGCATTAAAAACATTGCTGCAAGCTGCAATTATGGAGCCAAGCACACTTGTGGAATGGAATATTGTAATGCAAAGTAGATTTGTGGAATGTACCTTGTAAGGCTGTGCAGATTTGTGTAGTCATGACAACTGCTGACACACAGTGTTTTGAAAACAACTGGTTCAAAGGCTAAAAGCAGACTCATTATTGCATTATTGCTTTTGACCTAAAGCTTAGTGTTAATGGGAAATGCAGAGTTCCTTTTCAGTATGAAATCTTTTGTTTCAGTGTTTAGCATCCTTACTATTAACTTTGTAGCAATGCTACAGTCAATCTGAGTCATTTCCATGTTAGCAGGTGGCTGTCACCAAAATAATTCTACTAGTGATTTTAATGTAAATACATCACAGCATTGTGAAAAAATAGCCTCGCTTCCTGATTTGCAATACTGATGTCAAAATTGTTGACCCATACACATACGCAAATTGTTTGGTATGGCTTTCAACAAAATTAAAAAATTATATATCTGTTGGGAATAAATCAAAATCGGCAGTTCTTTAAAATTCACAGAAAAAGAATATTATGATAAAAATGATACTATTTGGTTAAAAAGGTAATAAAGCTAAAAGTTTGGACTCATGCAGATTTTTATTTTTAAAAGAAATCTCATATGCTCACCAAGCAGTATCTGATCAAAAAAATACAGTAAAACTAATATTGTGAAATAATATTAGATTTCATTTTCTATTTTTATATATTTAAAATGTAATTTATTCCTGTGATGCAAAGCTGAATTTTCAACATCAATATTCCAATCTTCAGTGTCACACGATCCTTCAGAAATTTGGTGCTCAAGAATCATTCCTAATTATTATCCATGTTGAAAACGGTTGTGCTGCCTAATATTTTTGTGGAAACCATGATACATTTTTTCAGACTTCTTTGATGAATAGGAAGTCCTTCATAAGAACAGCATTTATTTGAAACAGAAATTGTTTTTAACATTATAAATTTTTTACTTTAACTTTTAATAAATTTAACCCATTATTGCTGAATTTATTAATTTATTTAAAAAAAAAAAAAAAAAAAAAAAAACCTACAGACCCCAAACTTTTGAACAATAGTGTATCTAAAACTTTCAACTGACAAAAAGACACTCTTCAATCAATGGGCCAATTTCCCAAAAATTTATCATAGGGTTCTAAGGGTTGCCAAAGACCAACAGGCAAAAAAAAAAAAAACAGCAAAGGAAGAATAAGATTACTAACAGATACAATATATGCCTACACACCTTTGGTGCTTGGCTCCATAAAAAGATCGACTGTAGCCCTTGCAGGTGAGGTTATACGATACGAGTTAGTTAATGGCATTAAATTAGTCTAGCGGGTTTTACGTGCCTCTCAGAGTCTCAGTATAATAAACATCATTTATTAGCAAGCAGAACACACCTTGAACTCCTTTCCACGCACTGCACCACTGGGATGATCATATTACTGTGCATAAAACATCCAGGGCGCAAACACACAGACAAACCAAAACACACTCACACATGTGCACACAAACACAAGACTAAAAGGAGAAAAAGAGGAAGACAGAAACTGTGTGCATGGTGACAATAGCCATGTTGTGTAAACCACCAGAGCATTGTTTCGTGTTAATGACATGCCATAGAAAACTCGATCCCATCGAGAGGATACACAACTCTCTCGGGCACAGCTGGGCACCAGTGTATTACCACCAGAGGAACAATGAGGAAACACAGCAGACAGTAACCACCGCTGCTCAGTCCATTATTGCATATAAAGCAAAACAGAACACCACGTTCTTTACAGGAGTCATATTATATGAAATTGAATTTCTCTTTTGCAATAAGAGTTTCATATACAGTAGCTATGTAAACAACTGGAAGGAACTGAGAGCTTAATCTCAAGTACAAACAGACTATCTATTGCAATAAAGCTGCAGTAAAGAAATCGGAAATGGTTGGATTTATGACATTAGAAAAAAAGGGAGATGTATAATACCTGGAGAAAGCTATCGATTTGCATTTCCATTCATATTAATGGCAGTTGCTTGGCTAGCGAAGGACATTACTGTGCTAAGGTGGAAATGGTAATGTAAACTAAATATCACAGATGTTTTTGGTGCAAGAAACCTTGACTATCATTATAAATGGGCATGTTAGTGTACAAAATTGAATTTCTCTTTAGCAATAAGAGTTTTATTTATAGTAGCTATGTAAACAACTGGAAGGAACTGAAAGCTTAATCTCAAGTACAAACAAACTATCTATTGCAATACAGCTGCAGTAAAGAAATCGAAAATGGTTGAATTTCTGACATGAGAAAAAAAGGGAGCTGTATAATACCTGGAGAAAGCTATCAGTTAGCAGTCTCACTCATGTCAATGGCAGTTGCTCATCTAGCGCAGGCCATCACTGCGCAAAGGTGGAAATGGTAATGTAAAACTAAATATCACATATTTTGGTGCAAGAAACCTTGACTATCATTGTAAGTGGACTTGTACTGATAAAATGTGAAAAAACAAAACTGAAATAAAAAATGCTAAATTAGTATGATATAACCCCTTTAAAATGTATGACAATGTATTATAGATGATCACCTTCACCTAAATATAACAACATTATTCTATCATTCATAAATAACTACTCATTAATAATGTCTTTATTTTTCATTTATGCAAAATCTGCAATTGCAAAAAGTAAGACGTCAGCATAGACTGTTAGATGGCATCCAAAAATACACAAGTCCCCTTGGGTACAGCGACAGCTTTCTTGGAGCAGCTGTCACAATATTAGCTGAGGTAGATTAAAATCTAAAGCTATTTTTGGTCAACGACAGATATGTGAATGTGCATTGTCATTCAAAAGGTTGTTTGGGCATACACTGTATTTTTCAATTAACATCAGAATCACAGGGTCTGTTTTCTTGTGTGAAGGTACAGGAATGTAGAGGCCAGAGTTAAAGGCATATGCTAAAGGCATATTACAAGAGACTGACCATGTCATATCCAAAAGGGCAGGATGACAGTGCAGCGCCAAATAAGATTTAGCACATAAAAATGCAAGGCTGTTTCTAAGCTGGCCATCTTCTGCAAATATTTTTTTTTTAAATATAAAAAGAAAAAGAAAATGTTCTAGAAAATGTGACCCCATGGAAAGAAGGACTGAATAATCTATCAAATCTATGAATACAGTAAATAGCCTATAAACCACTAACTTTCAAACTATATAGAAACATATATGATAAAATGTCCACATAAAAGTGCATACTTTTTTCATAAACTGACATCAGATGATACTATCTTTTAACTGGACCTACAGAAGACACAGGTGTACAGAACACCCCAACAAAGTCAGTTATATTATAGTTAAATTTGCCCATCTACAGCTGTTTCTACATTCCACACATGGTGCATTTCAGCTGCAAATATACTGATTACAAAGATGTGGTATAAATGTATTTGCACAGATCCACAATTTTTGGAAACCGTGAATCACATGATGCGATTGTTCATTAGCATGCACAGCAGGCAGAAAAGGAGATGCGAGCTGACTGCCAAAACAGAGCTCCTATAGTTTGTCAGAGTAAAGGCACCGTACGAGCATATTTACCAGGTTAACTGCTTACCTGACACAGTTAAGTGTTTCCTGATTAATTCAAAATTCCCCAAATGTTAGCCGATTGTAGCCCATTATATTTACAATTTGTCTAAAAAAAATGCAAGTGTTTCAGCATGGGAAAAAAAATACCAGCGATGCTACGCTCGTATATAATTTGCGGTGCACCACTGACAGAGAACAGCTGCAGCTGGACACAGAACAGATGATCATTACAGAATATTAAATACTGTAACATGTCTTATTCTCATGCCATTTCCTTCAGTGTGCTGTAATAATCCACCAAACCATAAATCAAACAGTTTTCTCCTTTAAATTACTTCTGCAATCACAGCTCTGATGAAAGCAATGAACACAGCTTGTTGGGGTCACAAGCACAGGAAGTCCCATTAGCATAAATGATGGACAGCTGACATGCTGTGGAAGTGGCCATGCACATGCTGCAGATGGCGTGGGAGCTTTAGTCCATCAGTCCACAAGCACGAGATAGACATCTGACAACTCACCCAGCCCCCACCCTCATCACCACCTCCCATTTACTGGGATATCATGAGGCACACCACCCGTCTCTATATTCAAACCCTCGATCACTTTAACAGTGTGATGCAAACTGTGGCTCTCTTCAGTCAGCCTGTTACGTAATCCCACATTTTGTCCAAACACAGGGATTCTTCCCCCGGAGTCAGCACTCAGCACGTTTCAGCATTAGCGTGAAGCTACGCTCTCATAAACACCACTCATGCAGATTATCGCCTCTGCTCTCCAAGCTTAGTGTTTACTCAAAGCCCGGGCAGCTCACCAAGTAAAAGTTTGTCCACATTTGCAATGCAGAAGGCATGCATAATTTAAAAAATAATTTTAAATGGTCTTGTTTTGCATACAAACAGCAGTTTTAAATCACCACAGCAACACTACTTCCCACTTTCATTTTTTTATCCTTTGAATTCCCAAACAGTTTAATTTATTAGCAGTTTTAAATCACCAAAGGGACAATAGTGCCCACTTTCATTTTCTAGGCTTTGGATTCACAAGTCACTTAATTTCTTAGCTGGGTTTTGTTGACTCAATCTACACTGGCTGTTATTGGCCAAACCTGAAAGAATGCCAATCACTCATTGGTCCCTGCAGAATGCTAATGCATTTATTGGCTCTTCTACTGCATCCTCAGCAGTTGTGGAGTTTTAGTGAAATTACAATCATTTGGAAAGAGCCATCTGGAGAATGAGTGGGCATAACAGAGGTTACGAACTGCACATTGGAGAACCCACCACTCCAGATTTTCTGTCTGTCAGACTCATGCACCCAAGAACATTGGTTGATTAGTCATCAATACATAAGAGTTAAGAAATATATCAGACATAGATATCAGTCAGAAGAGCCTTTTGGGTAGTGACTCCCCAATAAGAGTCTAAAGTACTTCAGTGATGAAATCATGTTAAATTAACAATCAATATTTTAATGCGATTAATCGCGATTAATCACATCCAAAATAAAAGTTTTTGTGTAGATAATATATGTGTGTGTGTAATGTGTATATTTATTATGTTTACATAAATACACACATATCCATATACTGTATATATTTAAGAAAAAATATGTTATGTTTATATATTAAATATATTTATATATAATATAAATTATATGAATATAAATATACGCATGTAAATATTTTCAAAATATATACTGTATGTGTGTCTTTACATATACATAATAAATATACACGGTACACACATATATTATATGAACTTTTATTTTGGATGTGATTAATTGTTGCCCAGCACTACTTTTATTATCTGTCTACTAAAGACACATATTAAAACCAGACCTTCAGAAACCAAGATTTAAGACAACAAAATAGTCAATGACTCACCTCAGCAAGGTGAGGCATGGGGTTAAACCCACAGAGATGACATACAACGCTTTTACATTCAGTGCAGGTGTTGTAATTAGGAGGGTCCTTCGAGCCAATGTTAAGATCCACGTTGCAGAGTGGGCAGGAGGATGGTTGAGGTGTACTTTCAGGATCTTTTACTAATTTATCTTGTCCAGTTTCAGGTTTATCCTTTTCTGAAGTAGGTATCCTTGATACTTTGGCCTCGTTGAGCTGCTCTGGCTTCTTTTCAACAGGTGGTTTGTTCTCTTTTTCAGTAAGTACCTTTTTGGGTTCTGTTGCAACAGATCCTTTGCGAGATGTTGGCGGTGTAGCCTTGGCAGAGGCCACTGAGCCTTTGCGAGAAGCTGGTGCTGTGGTAGATTTACCAGACTCAGTAGAAACTGTGGAGCCTTTTCGTGAAGCTGGTGGTGTTGTTGATGGCTCAACTTGAACAGCTGAGGAGATCAGATTAGATGCTGAGCTAAATAATGATGATCCAAAGCCCAGAACTTTCCCGGAGATGGCAGAAGCTGACTGTGGTGACGGTGACCGAGATCTAGCCGTTTCTGTCAGGCCACCAAATCCACCAAAGAACTTTCCTGTGGTTAACTCAGATGGTTTAGAAGAAGTAGGCTGTGCTTTAGGACCACCTAATCCAAATCCAGAGAAATTTGATTCCGGTTTTGGGTGTCCAACCTCAGCAGGTGGAGCAGATTTTACAGGAGTGGTTGTATCTTTGGGTGGCTGTTGTTGTGTTTTCACAGGATCTGGTTGAGTATCATTTTGCTTAGGAAGCTCTTTTCTTGGGGTGATTGTATCAGTTGCCTTGGCATCTGTACTTGCCTTTTGTTGAGGGCTTGGAACTGACACCTCTTTCTTTATTTCTTGAGCAGGAGCGGCTTTCTTTTCAGCTGCAGCAGGCTTCTCATCAGGTTTGGACTCAACTGGAGCTGTAGATACCTTGTCAACTTTGGATGGAGTTTGGTTGTCTTTCACTGAGGGAACTAGCTGAGGTTTCACTGTGGGACTTTCTGATGTTTTCATCCCTGCCTGTGCCCGTTGTACCTGGCAATTCAGGCAGAGCCATTCTTCAACCTGCAATAATTATAAGACAATCACTGCCAATAAGATATTACGTCCTCTATTCTAATGTCTTACAGTATGTTTCTACGTAGAAAACCAAATAACCACTAAAAATGCTGCTTCAACACAGATTAATATAACAAATTAAAATAAATTACCACTTATTCACATCATTAACATTGGCTGTGTGACAAATTTGTATCCTTACTTTACATATCTGTACGTCAAATGCATGAAAAGCTGGTGAGGGTCAAACACTGTTGTTAAACTTATTTGTATGCTCCATAATTACACAAAATAACTGCCTCAAGACACACTGCTACAGAATATGTCTTGGGTATTGCGATGGCTTGCCACTTTGACATCATGAATACAAATGACCTCTCTTCAATATAGTTTTAAAAACAAAATAAATTAAATAGGCAATTAGTGGGCAGAAAGTCAAAGATGTGCTGTACTTAACAGCATTTAAAGTAAACATAGACATAAAAATATAAGTGAATTTAGAGCTTAATGAAAGAAGACTAAAAATGCATGGCAAAATGTCCTGTTTTTGAATTTAACTTGTTCGAAATGTCTAATGAAATGCAACAAATAGCTACATTTTAATATATATATTTTTTTATTCCAGAATGCCAGGGGCATTGTTATGTTCTGTAATATGATGACAATGCAAGTTATATTGACTTACTTCAAATATATACTGTATGATGGAGTAAAAGACAACAAGAATGGTACATGGGTCTTAAAGGTGTTAAATGTAAAGGTTAAATGTCTTACCTTTGTTTGATGAGGCATTGGATTAAATCCACATTGGCTGCACACTGTTGTCTTGCATTCTGTGCATGTGTTAAAATTCTTGGCATCCTTGGAACCAATACTGAGTTCCACTTTGCATAATGGACAATTGGTCTTTCCTTCTTCAGGAGCAGGTTTCTGAGGTGGTTTGGGTGCTGTGACTAGCTTGATTTCTGCTTTTTTCTCTGCTGGTTTCTCTGCATCTTGTCCTGCATGTGGTTTGGTGTCTCCTATCTTACTAGAGGCTTGTGCCACTGCAGATCCTTTGCGAGATGTGGGAGGAGTAGTCTTAGCAGAGGTCTGGGAAACTATGGATGCCTTTCGAGAAGTTGGAGGTGTTGTGGAAGGTTCATCCTGTACAGCTGAGCTGATTAAATTAGATGCTGAGCTAAATATAGAGGATCCAAAGCCCAGAACTTTCCCAGACACAGCAGAAACAGACTGTGGTGATGGTGATCGTGATCTAGCTGTTTCTGTCAAGCCACCAAAGCCAAAGAGTTTCCCTGTGGTTGACTCAGATGGCTTAGAGGAAGCAGGTTGTGCCTTAGGACCACTAAATCCAAAACCAAAGAAAGTGGATTCCTGTTTTGGTGGCTCTGCCTGTGGAGGTGGAGCAGATTTTACTGGAGACTTGACAGACTCCTTTAAGAGTGTGTCAGTTTCTTTGTCTCTCTTTGAATCTGAAGTTTCTTTCTTCTGAGAGGATGCAGGTTGTGCCTTTATGCTAGTCTCTGGTGGTTTTGGTGAAGCTGAGACTGATTCTTTCTTTTGGACATCCACTGAAACAGGAATTTTAGTTTTATCAGGGATGGCCACAGCTTGAATCTCTTTCTTCTGGGCTTCAGCAACATCAGGAACCTCGGTTGACACTAATGATGGTGCCCCTGGTCTTATACTTTCTGTTTTTGGAGGCGGTGCTGAAATGGAGACATTTTCAGGTTGTTCATGTGTCTTTATTTTTGGAGGTTCTTGTGGTTCCATTCCATTTAATGCTCGCTGTGTTTGGCAGTTCAAACAAAGCCATTCATTGACCTGTAAACAAAGATTAAAAGGAATTCTGGAATTCTTTCTTCCATGATATTGATGCAACATTGACATTAGATTGATTTTGCATGGAGACCATGCTAGCAACAGTTATAACAAAACAGTAATATTCCCTTACCTCTGTATGATGGGGTGTTGGATTGAATCCACAGAGGTTACAAACAATGTTTTTGCACTCCGTGCAGGTATTGTAATTATGGGTGTCCTTTGAACCCACGATAAGATCCACTTTGCAAAGAGGACATGCTCTGGTTTCAGCTTTAGTAGCTGCCACTGCTACTACTGAAGCTTCAGGTACTGCTGAAGGCTGTTGCACCTGCTTCTCATTTGTTTTGTCCTCCTTTGGTTTGTCTGTTATAGGTGCTTTTGTGTCACCAGTAGGTGGAACTTTTTGTGAAGTAACAGATCCTTTCCGAGAAGCAGGTGGTGTTGGTGTAATCTTAACTGAAGTTTGGGAAACCACAGATGCCTTGCGAGATGTTGGTGGTGTTGTAGTCTTTGCAGACGTTTCAGAAGCTGTGGAAGCCTTACGAGAAGTTGGTGGCAGTGTGGAGGACTCATCTTGAACAGCTGAGGAGATTAGATTAGATGCAGAGTTCAAAAAGGAGGATCCAAATCCTAGAACCTTCCCTGAGACAGCAGTCACTGAAGGCTGAGGGGATCCAGATCGTGCACCACCAAAACCAAAGCTAAAGAAACCTGATTCCTCTTTAGAAGGTTCTGGTTTCTGTTGTACAATCAATTTTGCAGGAGAAGGATCACGTTTTGGCATTTCAGTTGGTTGTGTTGTAGCCTGTGTAGGTTTGTTCTCTTGATTCTCTTTAGCAACTGATGTGCTTGTCTTCCCAATAACATCTGGCTTATTTTTTGGAGACACTGGAATTGGAATATGTATGAGAGCCTCCTTGTTTTCTGGTATTGTTGGTGGAGATGCTTTGCTAACCTGTGGCTGTGGTTGAGCAGAGGGAGACACTTGAGCTTTCGTCACCTGGCAGTTCAAACACAGCCATTCCTTAACCTGTAGGATAATAATTGGAATTAGAATTAAAATAATAAAAGATGTTATTGAAATTACACTGATTTGACACTGAATTAATTGAATTAATGCAATAACTGATGCATGTGCAACTCACAGAGATACAAAGAAACAAATGAAGTACTCTTACCTCAGTTTGATGTGGCATGGGATTAAATCCACAAAGATTGCACACTGTGTCCTTGCATTCAGTGCACGTGTTGTAATTTGGTGGATCCCTCTTTATGTCCACTTTACAGAGTGGACAGGCTTTTGGAAGCTCCGGAACTGGTCTGTTAATTTTCACATCAGCGACTGGTTCTTTGGTCATCTCACCCTGTGGTTTATTTCCCTCTTTTTCCTTTTCATCCTGGTTCTGTGCAGTGATAAATTTGGCTTCTTCTGCTGGTTTAATTTTTTGTGTGGCTTGTGAAGCTTCTGAACCTTTTCGAGAGGTAGGTGGTGTTGGAGTCATCTTAACAGAACTTTGGGACACAGTGGATCCCTTACGAGAACTTGGTGGAGTTTTGGTGGATGACTCATCCTGAACGGCTGAGGATATCAGATTAGATGCTGAACTAAGGAAGGACGACCCAAAACCCATAACTTTCTCAGAGACAGCAGATTGAGGAGAATGTGACCGGGATCGAGCACCTCCAAAACCAAAGCCAAAGAAACTAGACTCTTCCTTAGTCTGTTCGACTTTAGATAATGGAGCAGGTTTGGAAGGAGAAGCTTCACCTTTAGACTTTTGAGCATTTGGAGTTGAAGTAATTGTAGGCTTTTTAGTCTCTGCTGGAGGTTTCTTGTCCTGCTCAGCAAGGACAATCTGCTTCTTTTCTGGGGAAGTTGGAATTTGAGACACTTTCTTTTCTGGAGACGCCAGTGGTACTTTGTTAGATTGTGGTTGTGGCTGAGCAAGGGGAGGTCCTGAGGTCTTCTGTACCTGGCAGGTCAAGCATAGCCATTCTTTCACCTGTTGATTATTAAAAAAAGTTAATGAAACCATTAAACATACCTTCTTTTAAAAGTCAAAATCTACACAAAATAATTATTTTTCCATTTTCAATACAGCCTTTACATATATAAATGTTAAAGACACTGACATATGGTACCTCAGTTTGATGGGGATTGGGATTGAATCCACAGAGATTACAGACAATTTTCTGGCAAGAACTACAAGAGCTGTAGTTCTGTGGGTCCTTCTTCAGAGTTTCTTTGCAAAGTGGACAGGTTTTTGGAAGCTCCTCTGGAGCATGTGGAGGTTTTGCCAGATTAGGATCTGGTGTTTTCTGCACTGGCTTTGGTTCCAGCATTGTTATAACAACTGACTTTGATTCCCTTTCAGGTGGTTTTTGTTTAGCATCCTGAGGAGAAACTGATCCTTTTCGAGAAGTGGGTGGTGTTGATGTGGTCTTATTTAAAGTCTCAGAAACTGTAGATCCCTTGCGAGATGTTGGTGGAGTTTTGGTGGAGGATTCATCCTGAACAGCCGAAGAGATCAGGTTAGATGCTGAGCTAAGGATGGAGGATCCAAAACCAAAAACCTTATCAGAGACAGCAGTCTGAGGAGAGGGAGACCGAGATCGAGCACCACCGAAACCAAGGCCCAAGAAACTTGACTCTTCTTTAATCTGTTCACCTTTAGGTAGTGGAGCAGACTTGGAAGGAGAAGCATCACCTATAGATATTTGAGTATTTGGTGTCTTGGTCTCTATAGGAGGTTTCTTTTCCTGCTCAGCTGTAACACTTGTCTTCTTCTCTGGAGTCTTTTCCTTTTGTGGAGATGCTGGTGGAAGTACTTTGTTAGACTGTGGCTGAGCTGAGGGAGGACCTGAAGTTCTCTGCATTTGGCAGGTCAAACACTGCCACTCCTTCACCTGCAATAAGAAAGATTACCACCTATGACCGTACAAATGTATTTATCTGGAATTTTAAGCTTATCTCTATAATTTAAATTACAAACTCTGTACAGAATCATTTCTGGTAGCAAAACGAGTGTCTATTATGGGATATAATAAGTGTAAAACAGACTTACTTCAGTTTGATGTGGATTGGGATTGAATCCACACAGATTGCAAACAATGCTTTTGCAAGAAGTGCAAGAGCTATAGTTTTGTGGGTCCTTCTTAAGGGTCTCTTTACAGAGTGGGCAAGTTTTTGGATGCTCCACTTTCACTTGAGCTTGTAGAGGTTTGGATGATTGAGCATTTGGTGGCTTTTTCTGTTCTTGGGTTGGTGAAGGGGTTGGATTTGATTTTGATGCAGGAAGATTCAGTTTAGTGTCTTGTGGAACTTCTGATCCTTTTCGAGAAGTGGGAGGTGTTGGTGTTGTCTTATTCAAAGTCTGGGAAACTGTAGACCCTTTGCGAGAAGTTGGTGGAGTTTTAGAAGGTTCATCCTGGACAGCAGAGGAGATCAGATTGGATGCTGAGCTAAGGAAGGAGGAACCAAAACCTAGAACCTTCCCAGAGACAGCAGACACAGAGGGTTGAGGAGATGGTGACCTTGAACGAGAACCACCAAAACCAAAGCTGAAAAAATCTGAATCCTGTTTAGCAGGATCAGATTTAGGCGTTTGATCAGATTTGGCAGGTAAGACATTTTTCTGTATTTGGGCCTCTGATGTAGTTTCTTTGGAATATACCAGATTGGGTTTGCCTTCTTGTTTCGCAGAAGCATTAAGTTTCTGATCCTCTGCTACAACAACCCCAGTGTCTTGTTTTTTTGGTGATGCAGGTGTAGGTAATTTAGTAGTCTGAGTTCCTGGTTTCACAATTGTAGATTCGGGAGCTCTCTGCATCTGGCAGTTCAAACACAACCATTCCTTCACCTGCGGGATGATGAAAAAGGTAACCATATAATTATGAGAAATAAAGACCACTATTGTTTCATTTTGAGATATAACAGACTGCTCATTCATAATAAATAAATTACTTTGCTTAAATGTATTTTCAATAATTGTGACTGAGAAAAAATCTGTATATATAATTATTTTCTCACCTTAGTTTGATGTGGCATTGGGTTGAATCCACAGAGATTACACACAGTGCTCTTGCAAGTAGTACAGGTGCTATAATTTGGTGGATTCCTCATTATTTCTGCCTTACAAAGTGGGCAAGCCTTTGGAGGCTCTGACATGTGGTCACCCTCTTTTACAGCTTTACCCTGAACTTCTGTCATTTTCTCTTCAGGTTTCTTGTCTTTCTCCTGATTTTCAACAGATTTAGCTCCCTGTTTTGGTGACACATCTGCTGATCCCTTCTGAGAAGTAGCTGGTGTTAATGTAGTCATCACAGGAGTATGTGAAGCTGATGAAACCTGCTGCTGAGTTGCAAAGAGTGTGGTGGAGGATTCATCTTGTACAGCAGTGGAGATAAGATTAGAAGCCGAACTCAACAGGGAAGAACCAAATCCAAAGACCTTCCCAGAAACACTGGAAGCAGCAGGTTGGGGAGAAGGTGATCTTGAGCGTCCAAAACCAAACAAGCCACTCTCTTCTTTTGTGGATGCAGTCTTTGGTGGGGTGGTGGATTTTGTGGATACAGTATCATCCTTCTGTGTTGGCTGTACTGGATTTTTGATGGCCTGCTGCTGGGGTGGCTTCTGCATTGGTGGATCTGCACTTGCCTTCCTAGACCCTGGCGTTGCACCTGCAGATCGTGCAGTATTTTCTTTTTCAGTAACAACTGTGGAATCAAGTGACTTCTTCTGTGGAGGAACAGGAGTTGGTGTTGCTTTCTTTAGTGGTGATACTGGTAGAGGTACTTTGTCTGTCTCAGCTTGAGCTCTTTGCATCTGGCAGTTCAGACATAGCCACTCCTTTTTCTGAAACGGCATTCCAATAATCAGTTTAAAATTGAACACAGAGTACTATAAGAAACATATTTGAAATATTAAATTATATTTTAATATAATTTTAATGCATTTTTTCATGCTTAAAAAGTCTAAAGTCATAAATGTCATATACCCAGATAACACCACAGTACTAATTAAATGATAATTACAATAATGAGTATAAGGTGTTTTATGTTCAAGGTAAAAAGGCTGCTTACCTCTGTCTCATGGGGCATGGTGTTAAAGCCACATAGATTGCACACAGTGTTTCTGCACTCAGTACAGGTATTGTAATTGGGAGGCTCCTTCTGCAAATTGAATTTACAGAGAGGGCAGGCTTTGGGAAATGATTGAGTGTGCTCTGTCCTTGTTGTTTCCGGTAGATCTCTGTCTTTTGTAACTGATACAATTGTTGGATGTGCCTGACTGATCATGGATTTCTTATCATCATTTTTTATCTGTTCTTGTATAATTTCAGAATGTACTTTTTTGTCATCTAAAGGAAGCATTTTAGGAGAGACAACAGATCCTTTTGAGGAAGCAGGAGGTGTGCTGGTCTTGAGAGATGTCTGAGAAACTCCAGAACCCTTTCGTGAGGAAGGTGGAGTGGTAATCTTATCTGAAGTCTGGGAAACTGATGAGCCTTTACGAGAAGAAGGTGGGGTTGTAGTCTTAGCAGATAGTTGGGAAGTTGTCGATCCTTTGCGAGAAGTGGGTGGTGTTGTAGAAGGCTCATTTAGAGCTGATGAGATCAGATTACTTGCTGAGCTAAAGAGTGAGGAACCAAATCCCAAAACCTTCCCAGAAACAGCAGATGCTGCAGGTGGAAGTGAAGGAGACTGAGATCTGCCTCTAGACTCTTCAGGGATTTCAGAGGAGACAAGGACATGTCCATCTTGGGACTTTCCTTGTTCTTGCTGCTGTGGGGTAGCTTCTTTAGTGGTTTCTTCTCTTTTTTCTGCAACTTTAATTTTTGCCCCATCTGTATTTTCAGTGCTTTTAGCGTTTACTCCAGCTTCAGACTCCTTCTGTGAGGTTGGAGGAGTTGTTTTAACAGACATTTGTGAAACTGTAGAACCCTTACGAGAGGAAGGTGGAGTGATATTAACTTTACTGGAGATTTGTGAAACTGCGGAACCTTTGCGAGAGGTTGGTGGTGTCTTATCAGACATTTGAGATGTTGTTGAAGCTTTGCGAGAACTAGACGGTGTTGTAGAGGACTCATCTTGAACAGCTGTTGAGATAAGATTAGATGCTGAGCTTAAGAATGAAGAACCAAACCCGAGAACATTCTCTGAGACAGCAGATACAGCAGGCTGAGGAGAAGGTGATCGAGATCTAGCTCCTCCAAAACTGAAGCCAAAGAAACCAGGTTTGTCTGGTTGTGGATCAGTTTTTTGAGATTCTGACTTTGGAACTTCTGCAATATAATGTTGTTTCATTTCTCTTTGGGTGGATTGTTCAGTTTCTGCTAATGTTTGCTTATTGTCTTGTTTCCCTGCCAATTCTGGTTTCTTATCCTTTTGAACTGCATCTGCTGGAAGATGTGGCTTCTTCTGTGAAGCATCTGGAGTGGGAGTATCCATTTTAAGTGGTGCAACTTCCTTAGCATGTGACTGAAGCTGCACAGGATGAGGTTCTGGTGCTTTCTTCATCTGACATGTCAAACAAAGCCACTTCACCTGTAATTTTGTAAAGTATATTGAATTAATCATTTTGTTACTCAAATTTACATTATACAGCATCCCAGACTTAAGTGAATTAACCACACTGCTTATTAACTTATTGCTTATTAACAATGTTCCAAGCCAGACCAAATCATTTAGATTAAAGAAGAGATGAGCATTTTATGCTCTCATCATAAAACTGTTGGTTCTCAAATTGTATCATGATAGTTTTCCATTAAACTCAGCATTAAAGTCAGCATGAGCTAAAAATTGACACTATTTATTCTCTTAATGCAACTCACTGGTCTTATTGTAAATAGTTCATTCATACTTTTTTTTCTTTGAATTTGCAATCTTTAAATCAGACTGTCTTAATTTGTTCTTCTTGTGATATGCTCTCTTCTCTTTGCCGGCATATGCAAGACCACAAGCATTTAAGATATGCCTCCATTCTGGAATGCAATGCTTACTTTTCACAATCCAATCAACAACTGATGGTGGCCCTCCTTGTTTGTTTGTTTGTTTGTTTTTTTGTTTGATAGATGTTTTACTCAGAAATGTCACAATTTTTTAATCTGTGTTACTCTTTATTTTGATAATCCAGTTTAGACGTTCTACTAACTATAAGTAACATTGCAACTACGTCAACTACCAGTTATTAGAGTATTAGTAGACTGTCTGCTGTATCTGCTAACACTGTATTTTGATGACCACCGAACACCCAACAAACACAAGTACATATCAGCTCGTTCTACTAACCCTAACCTAACAGTCTACTGATACTCTAATGAGTTAGTTGACATGTAGTTGCAAATTAATGAGTTAGTTGACATGTAGTTGGAAAGTTACTTACAGTTAATAGATTGTCTGAAGCGGCCTACTGAAATAATCTGTAACTTAAAGTGGTTTGCAATTTCCATTCATGCTGACTTTAACAAAACAATATCAAAAAACAAACTGTTCAACATAGTATCATTTTCTTACCTCATTTTCGTGGGGCATAGGGTTGAACCCACACAAGTTACATACAATATTTTTGCAATCAGTACATCTGTTGTATTGATCTTTCTTGAGCTCCACCTTGCAAAGTGGGCAGACCTTGGGAAGAGGCTTGGAAATAGGTGTCTCTGATTTATCCTCTTTTACTGTATTTGATGGCTCCTTAGCCTGTTGAAGTGATGGTGTCTTCTCCTCTTGTTTCTGTCCAATTGATTTTTTAGTATCTTTATTAGGCTGAGCTTTCTGGGAACCTTGCGTGTTTTCGGAACCTTTTCTTGAGCTAGGAGACGTTGTGTTGTTGTTGAACAATGACTGAGAGACTGTAGAGCCTTTACGGGAGCCAGGAGGAGGTGCTGTTTCTGAAACTGACGAACCTTTACGGGAGGTTGGCGGCATTGTGGAAGGTTCATCCTGAACAGCTGATGATATCAGATTAGATGCTGTGCTAAGAAAGGAGGAACCAAAGCCTAAAACTTTCCCAGACACAGCAGAAACAGCAGGCTGAGGTGAAGGAGACCTGGATCGAGCCCCACCGAAGCCAAAACCAAAAAATCCAGACTCCTCTTGATGAGGTTTGTCTGATTTCACCTGCTGAGTTATCTTCTGTTGACTGAGCTCTTGTGGTGTCACAACAGTGGGCTCCTTTCCCCCTACTACAGCTGTTTTCTGACCAGTTCTGGTGGCTTCCTCCGCATTTTGTTTCTTCTGTGCAGATTCTGGAACATCTTGCTCCTTCTTCTTTGGTACTGGGGCTACTTTCTTAGCTTGATCTTGAGGCTCTGCATGGGAAGGCATTGATGCTCGCTGCACCTGACAGGTTAAGCAAAGCCACTCCTTTGCCTGTCAACAAATAAGAGAGTTTGAGAAACTCCAGATAAGTTGGTTTACACAAACCTCTTAAACTCTGGGCTGAAATAAAATTATCGATGCCGGTTTGATCATACAAAAACTTATACAGCAATATTGTCGAATTAACTATTGAATTATAATACAGTCAAATGTATTTTATATTAAAGGTAAATACTGTAGAGCAGGGCTAGTCAACTCTGGTCTTGGAGGGCCAGTGATCTGCACTGTTTACTTCCTACCCTTATCTAAACTCTGCAGGACACCGGCCCTCCAGGAGCCAAGTTGAAGAGCCCTGCTGTAGAGGCCACAGCTCATTTCCCAAATATTGAATTATCTTACCTCGGTTTGATGAGGCATGGGATTAAACCCACAGAGGTTACATACAATGCTCTTGCATTGAGTGCAGGTGTTGAAGTTAGGAGGATCTTTCTTGAACTCTACTTTGCAAAGTGGGCATTCTTTAGGCAGAGACTGAGAGGACATATCAGCTGCTTGAGGCTTTGATGGAGGTGTAGATGGTGCTTTGAAAGGTTGAGATTGCATGGACTTCTTGTCTGCCAACTGCTTTTGAGAAAGAGGCTTATTTTCCACAGCCTGCATTTTTGTTGAGTCTTGGGATCCTGTAGATCCCTTGCGGGATGTAGCTGCTGCTGTCACAGCAGATGGGGTTTTGAGAGATGTCTGTGAAACCGATGAATCCTTACGAGAGGTGGGCAGCGTTGTAGACTTCACTGAGGTCTGGGAAACTGTTGAACCTTTACGAGGTGGTGGCGGTGATGTGGAGGACTCATCTTGAACTACTGAAGATATGAGATTAGATGCTGAGCTGAGGAATGAGGAACCAAACCCTAGAACCTTCTCCGAGACAACAGGTTGAGGAGAAGATGATCGAGATCGAGCACCACCAAAACCAAAGCCAAATAAACCTGTATCTTCTTTGGAGGAATCTGATTGTGTTGTGGTTTCGGATTTGGATGGGGTACTACTATCTTTTGGCTGTTGAGGATTTATTGTTTCTTTCTGTGCAGGTTTTTCCTTCGGGAGATTTTGTACTGTAGGCATAGTAGTGGGTTTTCCAAGTGTTGTTTTTGACTGGAACTCAGTTCTACTGGCTCCTGGAGGAGGCTGATGTGGAGCTGTTTTGTCTTGTTGTGAGCCAGCATTAGTCTGTAGCTGGGGATTTAGACTTGAAGGTTCAGGTGCTCTCTTTATCTGGCAATTCAAACAAAGCCATTCCTTCACCTACATGACCAAAATCACAACCACAAATCAACATGATTGTCCTTCAGTAAATCAATTATGACCAATAGAGTAAAATAAACTCTTTCTCTTACCTCTCTTTGGTGAGGCATGGGGTTAAATCCACAACGGTTACACACAATGTTTTTGCAATCGGTGCAGGTGCTAAAATTAGGAGGATCGTTGGTAATATCGGCCTTGCAAAGTGGGCAGATTTTGGGAAGAGGCAGGGGAGTTTTGTCAACTTTTGCAGACAATGTTTGGTCTGTTTTTGCTTTCACAGAAGATTTACTGGATAGCTGAGGTGACTCAGAAATCTTTTTTTCTTGTTTTTGTGCAGTAGGTTGTTTAGTATCCCCTGTGTTTGAGGTCTGTGGAACAGCAGAGCTCTTCCGAGACGTGGGTGGTGTTGAGCTCTGGGAAACTGTGGAAGCTTTGCGGGAGGTTGGTGGTGTTGTAGATGTCTCATCTTGCACAGCTGAGGATATTAAATTAGATGCTGAGCTGAGAAAAGAGGAACCAAAGCCAAGAACCTTCCCAGATACAGCAGACATAGCAGGCTGAGGAGATGGAGACCTTGACCTAGCACCACCAAAACCCAAAAATCCAGTTTCTTCCTTGGCTGACTCGGCAGGAACTTCAGATTTGGCTTTATTTTCTTGCTGCTGGGCTTTTTGGATTGGCAGAGTACCATTTGGAGCCTTGGTTTGTTGTTCTTCTAATTTCTGAGGAGGGTCAATTTTCTTGCCTAATTCAGAAACACCTTTTGTTTGAATTGAGGGTGAAGCCATTGATTGAGTGGTAGGGATTTTGTTGGGCTGTGCTGCGGTCTCCAGCTTTGGAGGTCCCCGTGGCTCCATTCCTCTTAGAACTCTTTGAGTCTGACAGTTCAGACAAAGCCATTCTTTCAACTGAAAAGTAAGACAAAGTGGTTAACACAGATTCACATATATCATTCAAAACTTGTAAAAAGTACTAAAAGTCAACATAAAAGTACCTCTGTTTGATGCGGTGTTGGGTTGAATCCACAGAGATTGCACACAGTGTTTTTGCACTCAGTACAAATGTTGTAGTTGGCAAGGTCCTTTTTGATTTCTACCTTACAAAGTTGGCAGGATTTGGGCAAGGTTTGAGGGCCTTTGTCTGCTTTTGGCATCTGTGAAGACGGTTCGGCTTTTTTAATTGGAGATATTGGTGCTTTGTTCTTTTGGTCTGCAGTTAGCTCTGTCTTTTTCTGTTCTTTCTGACCATCTGATTGATTAGCCTTTCCTGTAGATGTTGATAATGCAGCCCCTTGGAGTGATGCGGACCCTTTGCGATATGTCGGTGGAGTAGAAGTCTTTAGGGAAGTTTGAGAGACTGAAGGTGCTTGAGGGTTATTTGGTGGTGTCGTAGAAGGTTCATCTTGAACTGCTGATGAAATGAGATTAGATGCTGAGCTCAGAAAGGACGACCCAAATCCAAGGACCTTACCAGGCATGGCTGAAACAGCAGGCTGAGGGGATGGCGATCGTGACCGGGTTCCACCGAAGCCTGAAAAGCCAAAAAATCCTGACTGTTCTTGCTCAGTCTGTGGTGCTGCTTTAGACACAGAAGGAGAGGGGGCATTTTTTGCTGTCGACTGCTGTAAAGGCTTAGAAGAGGGAGCTTGCTTTGCTCCTGCTGCACTAGTCTGTTGTTCATGCATTTCCTTTTTCTGAGAAGCAGGTTGGTTGGCAGG
>JAUZSZ010000130.1:3043751-3057296 GCA_034780575.1 Labeobarbus marequensis
CCTATGTTCTGCTCTCCTTGCACACAAACATAACCATCTGCCAGCAGCCTCAAAGCAAGAAAATCTGGCAGTGTGCATTTAAACACCATAGAAAGCAGGTCTGTAGATTTGTTTATGTTTTCTGATCCTCTTTTTCTTCTGTTTTGAATTATGAATTTCACATATACACACCATTTCACATTCATTCTTTCCATCTCTCAGTTTTCAGCTACCTCCCTGCATTTCTGCCATGTACATACATCGTTTAAACAGCCATGTGAGGGATGGGTAATGGGGCATCAGGGTTATGAGTCTAGAGCGTCAAGAAGCTGAATAAATCCTAGGACTTAACTATTTATTCTCTGGGGTGCAGGGTCGAGGACAGGTCATTTCTGATCAATATTTATAAGACAAAAAATCCTCTCCAAAATAAAAGCCCATTCATGCTAATGCCTGACTAGCTGACGCTAATCTACTCCGCAAACAGCTTAAGTTCAGAGCCCTGCTGAAAGATCACTGCTTAGCAATGAAGTCTACAGAGATTCATCTGGAGTTCTGGAGCTTTATCTGGACCCCTCAGGGAATCAACTCTCGCATCCCCTAAGAACAGCTAGACAATGTTTTTTGAGGATATTTAAGAAGTTCATTGACAAATCCATTACAAAGATTAAATGTTCTTTCATAAGTAATATCAGAGACAATATAATGAGGAGAAAATGGATCTTTTGCCTTTAAAGGGATAAAGTTCAAACCTACAGTATATGATTTCTTCTATATGAAAGGAGACATTTAGCAGAATGTTTGAGCTGTTTGTTTCCATTCAACAGAAGGGGATGGGAAGCCAGGTTTGTAAAGCTCCAAAAAAAGGGCAAAAAAGTAGTAAAAGTAGTCCAGACAACTCAAATATGCATATTTAAGTCATTATTCACCAATATTTTTCTTACAGCTGTGGTCGCCGTTCACTTTTATTGAATGAACAAGGGAATCTTAGACATTCTGGTATGAATACTTTTTTTTTGTGCTCCACAGAAGAAAGAATGTTATGCAGATTTTAAAATGAACAATTTTCATTCATCTGCCCTGGAACATGCAAGCATGTTAGCTAAAAATTTAAATAAATAAACTGTTTGTTTTTTTTTTCAGCAGAAGATACAAAATTTACATACCCTTGTTATACTCTTTGTGATTTGAAATATTTTGAAATGAAAGCTTGGCAAAAAGTTTTGGAAATTTCAGACTAATCCCATTCAGGTACAAAGAAGCTATACTTCCATGTCTTGACAGGCCAAAATGGTCACAGAGCGAACAGACTCTAACAACAACTTCTGATAAGTCCAATTTTATAAGCTTGTAGTGTAATGCTACACTTCCGCGGTTTGCTGATCGTAGTGGCTTAATAATTATTCTTATAAGAAATGCAGACTCCCTGTGGAAACATAAAGAAAGCATTGTCCATTCAGTTCAATCTTTACATTGTGCTGTACAGTTCAACCTTCACACTGCAACCTATTTCAGCCCTACGGGTACATCATTTATCTTCAGGCAATGGCAAAGCATAAAGGTTGATGAGTGAAATACAAACCTATGAAGTAATGCACAATTTGAGGGGTTGAAAAAGAAGGTACCCCCACCTATTCGCCAAAAACAGAGCACTAATGTCACAGAGCAAGACTTCTTTTAAGATTTCTAAGACCGTAAAGGATTACACTCTTAGGTGTAATCAATATCCTGCCTGTGGTTTGGGAAGAGAGCCAAACTAGTGGAAAATAGTGTAACTCTGTGTACAGTACATTAGGAAGACGCATGACCATATTTATGACCCGCTTGTTTTACATCTGTTTAGAGAGCCACAGCCAACTGGGAGCCATATAGTTATAAATTCATTGTAAACTATACTGTGAGTTCTGAATTTGAGTTCTGAGTTTTCCTATTGCAAAACAAGGCTTTGTGTTTGCATGTTTCACGTTCATGACTCTGCCATGCATGTCTATATCATGACCCCCGTGCCGAGGGAGACTTGTCTTTAATAGAAATATTTACACAACCTGAAGATAATATTTTGATGCGTTTCACTGGACATTGTCAGCTAGGAGTGATGTTAACGACAGAAAGAATATTGTTTAGTTGACTCCAGAGAACATTATGAGATGTACTATATCTAACACAGATCAGATGTCCCCTGTTTAGCCTTCCTTTAAGAGAAAAACAAGAGGAACTTACTGCCGATCGGCCTTGAGGTGTGCACGCAGCCCTGCACACTTCTGGATAATGACATACTCTGTTTTAAAGGAGTGCAGTGATACAGAAATGGTGCCGATGTTTTTATGAGAGCATCTGCTCAGATGATGGAATGTGAAAGACTGTACTTCTGCATCCTCTCCAAACAGGACCAAACATGGAGCGGAACAGCAAGTTTTAAGATCAAAATGACCCGCTCAGTGTAGGTTAATGGATTAGAAAAACTTGTAAAAAAAAAAAAAAAAAAAAAGCCCAGCAGGAACAAATATATAAATCCTATACATAAATGTATAGGATATTATTGACAGTTTTAAATGACTATTCAAAAAAATAAAATAATAAATATATATATAATTTTTTTTTTCTTCATACTAATATTTGTTAGATTTTAGACTATGCTTTAAAACAGAAAAACAATGGCAATGTGTTAAGACAAATAAACTAAAGTAAACACTTAGTGTTTTATTTTTCTTGCAAATTTGTGCTTCCCAATAAGTTTATCTTGTTTAAAGGATGTTTACTGTTATATAGATTAACATACATAATGTCTCACAAAAATTTGTAAAAAAAATTTATTTATGGTTACAAGAAAGAAAGAAAGAAAGAAAGATTATTTTATTTAAAATTTATTTTATTTTTTTATTTTTATTTATTTATTTTTTTGCAGTGAAACAATGTTTATTTGCACTTTAATATGTATATGTATAATACGTAAATAAAGGTTTCTTTATTATCTGTCTCTCAAAAAAAACAAAACACAGTTCAACATTCAAATTTCAAATGTAGATACTTCAAGAAAATCTCTTCAAGAGCTCAGTCACTGCCTGCTCACTGCATGCACAAATCATAATTTCTAGCACAAGTCAGCTGTCTGTTCTCTCCTCTCATTCACATCATTCTCGCCAGCTCAGCTATGGCAAACTGACACACAGCATGTAGGATTGTTATGCTAAAGAAACTGAAAATAAACAGACGCCCCTGCCCAGTCACTCATATTTTTATTGGTGTGAGTTTCCTGATACGGATGAAGGTCTGTTTCAGTAGTGCTGGCATGCTGTGGGTCAGTCTATAACAGAGCTATAACTTTTATTTCCCTCAGTGGCATAAACCAAACACTGCATTCAGTTAACTCCTCAAATCGAAGCAGGGACTGAACACAGAAGAGAATGCAAAAGAGAGAAAGAAAAGAAACAAGCAAAGAAAGGGACTTTTATCTCTTATTGTTGGTTAGAAAAAACACTAATGTCTAAAGGATTCTTTATCACTTGTCAGCACTATCAAAACCACGTTCTAGAACAACGTGGTATCTAATCAAAGTTGCTACTGATGTTGTAAAGCCCAGTGCAGATTTATCATGTGTCTACAACTGTGGACAAAGTATGCATGACTTTTAACAATCCATGTGTCAGTGCACTTAAATGAGTAAGGACGTGTTGTTACTTTTAACAGTTGTTTCTTTTACGCCTCACTTACTTTATAGCATCATGCATTTATCTTGCCCAGAAATCCCAACCATAATACACACAGCATAAGTATGTATGTGTGTGTTTGAGTGTGTGGCACTGCTACGGTGTTGTCAGCGTAACTCCAGTGATAAGGTAAATGTGCTGTGCTTGTGGGATCACTGCTGAGATCAGAGAGTTAACGCCTTATTGACTTATCAAACCTTTGAAGCCGCAGCTGCAGTCGAGCGATCAAACACAAGCACAGGTAGAGGGAAGGAGGGCGCTCACAGCTTGAAACAGTGGTTAGCAAATACCACAAGAGATGCAGTTACAGTGAGGTACTGGGTAAAATCCCAGACCTTAGTCGTCAAGTCCTTATATAACCTCTCATTATGAAATGGTCATTTTGTTCTAGAATGTCTGACGCAGCAAAATACAGACCTATGCTCATAAACAAACAAATGCAGGTGCAATGCATATTAACTGCAATAGATTTTCACATGTAGGGATGGGTGATATGACCCAAATCTTACAATTTTATTTCATGATAACAATATATACCATGACACACTTATTTTAGCTTGAAATAAGGTTATGGTATAAAAATGTGATCAAATGCTAATCTGATCTATCAATCAGAAGAAATGCTACAGAAATTGAATTAATGTAAAATAAAAGTGCATAGTCTTCACTTTATGAATTAAATATACACTGATGGGTTTGAGTGAGTAAAGTTCTCTTTGTCTTTTGTTGTCTGATTAATGACATACACAGCAACAGGATTATTAGGATGATGTCACTTTAAAAGCTAATGCATGGACCTAATATACTGAATCATATCCAACTGTTTATGCTCACTTAAGACCTAACCAACAGCGCTTACATGAATAATCACCACGGCCATTTTGACATATTTTTGTGTTCATTTGACTAAAAACCATATCGAGATCTCTTTCATGACTTATTGCACTTGAATAGTTTAAAATAGCTGCGATGTTTAAACTGGCAAAGATTAATCTCTCAAATTTTTCCTAGTGGTTGTATGTTGTTGCCAAAGCATTGCAATCTGTTTGCTGTGGTGTTCCGAGTGGCTGCTAAGGCATTGCTAAATGGTCAAAATTATGTTATGAGCAATAGTAATGATCGTCAGAAATTCATTAAAATGAAATAAGATGATGTATATGTGTATAGAAAGTGAAGGCATATCTACAGTGTAAGGACGAAAAAAGCAAAGCAAAGATAATATTTTTCTAAAGATAATAGTGTTTCTCTGAGGAATTATTTGGTCTATAGCCATTAAAATCAGCTTCATATAAAAACAAGAGATGTCAACGGCATATATCATCATTTAGATAGTGAGTGTGTGTGTGTGCTTTCAGTAAATACAATATACAAAATGTGCATACTGCTACTGTGATATGCAGCACATCCTTTATGTACACTCAATCAGTCACATACGCAGTCTAAATATTGACCTCATACAAGTGAGTTGTAAACCTCTCATCACACTCCTACATGTACTTCAAAATGTATCCTTTAAAAATGACAAATGTTCCAGCAGATGTTTAAAATAAATACATGGAATTTCAGCAAAACACTAAAGATTTAATAGATAATTTTAGAAAGAAATCATCTACATAGAGCAATGTAAAAGCATTTTGGAATAAACTGAATGTTAAATAAAGTTTAAAAGTCACATAAGGACAAACTTTACCTTTGTAGCCAAGTTTAATTCTTGGCACGCTCTCCTTCATAGAGTTCACCTCCGGCAGAGAGAAGAAGAGCATCACCGATGTAGACCACCAGACACTGGAGAACCACCCCATCTGGAGACACTGATGTCTGCTCCTCTGTCTTTGTTTGTCTGGTTCCTTGGCAGTCTTCATGATGAGAGAGGAGAGTTCTGCTGCTGCAGACCTGTGATGGAGTGGACAGTTAGATGGAGTCATCTAAGGGAGTGGCAGGGCATCTCTGTGGGAGGTGTGTGTGTGTGTGTGTGTGTGTGTGTGTGCGTGTTTGAGGTCTTGTTAAATCCCAAGCAAATGTTCAGCTGCTTTACTGTGGTCTCTTTCAGGCATGTCTATGCATTTTAGCAGCTCTGCATCAGCTGCTGCTCTATTCAAGTCCTTTCTTTTGTCCACCAACACACATACTTTCTCCCTCGCTTTCTAAATCTGTTTGTCTGTAAACAAAAGGTCAGCTTGATGAGGGCAACCACTATCAGCCTTCTTTCAAATGCCTTTCTTTTATTTTCTCACACCATCTTTCATTTGCTCTGTCTCTGTCTCCCTTTCTCACTTCTTCAACAACCAGTATTCTGCTGGGGTGACAATCATGTCTGAATCTCTGCTTCATTAGTCAACAGAGTGCCATGAAATTGTGGGAGAGAGTGAGAAAACTGTAGTAGTCTGTCTTCATTAGGAGATTTCATTCAGCAGGGAATCATTTAGAACAAGGATTCACACACTTCAGATCAGGGGCTCTCAAAACAGTCCTATAATTTTGAATGAAGGAACGAGTGAAAGAGTGAATGAAAAGGGGGCACGTAGGGACTTATAATATGTTGTCCAACAACCAGCTAGTGAATTTACGTAGATTATTAGCAGTGCTGCTTTAAAGGAAATGAATTAGAAGACTTCTCAGCGAGGGTTTGAGCGTGCTGACAGGGTGCTGTGCTTTGGCATGCTGACAGTAAAATCCTCCCTGAGAAGTTTCATCTCAAATTCATCTTTTAAAGCACCGCTTTTTCCAAAGCAACAAATTTTGGAACAAATTCACCATCTTTGACAATAAATTTCAAGAGAATTACTGTCAGACTTCCAATCACATACTGATTAATGTCGCCATTATTATGCATTACATCTCTATATATTATGAGGACTTTGACAGTTCTGTACAATAAATGGTTATACACTCTAAAAACACTGGGTTATTTAATTAGACCCAGTTTGGGTTGATAATCATTTATAAGCAGTAACCAAATTATGCAAGGTTGGAAATGTTTCTAGTGTTTATTACAGGCTTTCTGTGTGTTTCTTGATGGCACTCAAAGCTTAATGCTTTGCCACAGAAAGACTATTGTGGTTGGTGAAAAAGAAAAAAAAATGAGCCAAATAACTGGTTAAATTTAGTCTTAAACCCAAGGTATTCAATATTTATTCAGCAATGTTCACTGAAAGTTAAAAAAAAAATCAACTTCAATTAACTGTATAAGTTGTAACTTGATTTGTCATTAATTTCTTCACTTTTTCTAACTCACACACATTTTGTTTTTACTATTGCTTGTATTTTGTTCCAGTTTCCTGTGTTATTGTTGTAATTATTCTGCATACGTTATGTGACTTTTAGTTCCAACCAATTTTGCGTAATTTTTAAACAATAGTTGAGTTAAAACAACTACCCAGAATGTCAAAACAACCCAGCACCAGGTTCACCCCTTTTTGACCCAGCAAAAATTACACAAACTGGGTTGTTTCTAACCAAGAATTGTTTTAGATTTTTTTTTTTTTTTTTTTTTTTTAGATTACAGCATATTTATTTGTTGAACATAAATCACCATATTGAATGTAATGCTTTGAATGAATTTAATTAATTGAATTTAATGAATTTGACCAACTGCAACCAAAACACATCTAGTTTTTTAGGCATCTGATAAAGATATACATTGTCACTAAGGAATGTTCCTCTAATACTGCACATTTATCAACAGCAGACAGACATATCTCTAACACTAACATAAAGATAAGTCAGATTTGTCTGTTTATTTAAAGAACAAGGCGGCATCACAGATAGCTTTGATTATGATGGATCATACTGCATTCATGACATGTAGAGCAGATTTAAAGGGGCTGAGGGAGCGATCTCAGAGAGCAAGTGTCACAAGGATATCAGCATGGGGGCTCTTGGGTAATACCTGAGACTTGTAAGTTCATATATCAAACAACAAAACATCTTTCCAAAGTTTTTAAATGTTTTCTTCCTCCTCCACAAAAACACATTTTTCCTCTTATTTGACATCACAGCTATTGTCTCTTGCAAACATCTCCTGGACGGATTCCTACACCTACCACAAACATTATTTTACTGTTCAGCCTTACAAAAGGTCAGCCCAAGTTCATTATTATGAGCTCGGGTTACATATTTGTGTTATTCTTGGCAGGGGTCAATCTTTTCACTGTGGTTGTAGTCGGGTGTAAGGGTTACCCCTCGCTCTGTGTAAATAATGTTCATATCAACATAAGCACACGCAGACACCAAGGTCATGTTATGTTTTCATAATAAAAACATACAACGAAAGTTTGTCTTTGTAGCATTACAAGTAATTTGCATCATTTTCAAGGTGGCGGTTGGACTAACACTGGTTTTTAGAGAAGATAATAATATCCTATCATTTGACCCCATATTTTTCTGGATTCAATATTTTATATAGCCCAGTTACATTATATTACATTTACCTCCCATGGATCTTAGAATTTCAGCTTCCATGTCTGCAAGCTCTACAGCTACTGTTTTGTTCATTAAAACAGACCAATCCAAAAGCTAAAAACATATTGTTATAAGAAACGGAAATATGGTTTTGTTGCTACAGGGACAGTAAAAAAAAAAGGTTTGATTGAACTGAAATGCGGCTAAATTAGTTTGGCAGCATTCATTCATTATTTCACATGACTCTAATTGTACTCTAATGACTGAAGTTGAATTATTCAAAACAACGCAAAGGCTATTTATACTAAGTGTAAAAAGGCACAGACACTGAGTGTAAGTTGTAGTTACTGTTTGCACCAAGTATAAAAAGCAACAAACAGCATTTCTTTACACTACTGTAAGTGCAAATAGTGACAGATGCTACTCACATAAAATGTAAATGCTTTTGTTTATGTTTGCTGGAACTTATTTGTCCCAGTGGTCTTGGACTTTATACTGACACCTACTGGTGTAAAAGTAAATGTTTTACTATTTGTATTTTTATTATTATCAGAAACAGTACTAGTAGTAACAGCTGTAATCATGTGATCTCAACACAGCACTCATCCTACAAAAAAAAAAAGCTTATTGTAGAAGACTGACTGGAGTTTGCATATCTCACGCGAGTACAATTTTAATGATATTTCATAAAATTGATGTTCATTTCTTCATGTATAAAACTTGAAAACTCCTCTGAGCACATTTAAGTTTACATTGTGAAAATGTGCTGCATGGTCTATAACGTAAACTTGAAAATTACTATGAAAATTTCTAAGAAAATTAATGCTTGGGAAAAATCAGTTCAAAGTAAAACTATATTATGTATTTTTAGTGAATAAATAAACGTAAAGACATCTCCACTGTATGCATTTACTCAAACAGACTGACATAAGTTGTTCGTTTACAAAAAACACCATTTATTCCAGCCATAACTCTACTAAAATCTGTGTATACGTGATTTTGTGACCTGGTAATGCATATACAACTCATCTCAATACCTATAACAAAAACATTTGTGAAATCTAATTTCCCTCACTTGTGAATATACTATATTTTCATCAGGACATTACTGAATGACTGACAGCTTACATATGGAGAGAAAGGAAAAGCAGACCTTTACTTGAACTCAATGAATAGTTTTCACATGACAATTTGGACAGTCCTTTGGCCTCAACTTTTACGCCCAATCACATAGCACGAAAGCAGACACATAGACGATGTCATAACGATTCAATAACGATCTCAAATTTCATTTCTAATCTTTAACAACTGTTTCCTACAGTCTGTAAGTCTGACTTAAGGCAGTTTTTTTATATCCACAGCTGCTCATGAAGGTTATCATTATCATCCATGGATTGATGCACTCTGTCTGTTACGGTAAAGGCAACTGAAAAAGATATCAAATATCGCCACATTGTTAGACAGAGGAAAGATTACAGTAAAAAAAAGCTTTCAATTGTTCTGCAGACTTTTAAAAGGGTGAAACTCTGTATTTAGTCCTGTTTGTTTGAGCCAAGTCCATGTTTAATGATATGTTTTTAATCCCCCTTCTCATCTTTAAAGGAGGAAATGTTTTAGATTTCATACCTGCACTTAGCTCAGAGAGAGCCAGGTGCATATCTAATGACAGAGAGCAGAAAGAGAGCGGTGAAGAAATTCCTCTCTGCCAACATTCCCAAACCTCATTATATGCCTGGAATACCTGACACTCTGTCTGTCTGTCTGTGAGTGACAGGTTGAGGGAATTATGGGTAATTCAATACATCCTGAGAGGAACCTCCATAGCCGTAATGGAGAGCAGACAAAGTGCTCGGCTAATGTCTCCTGTCGATTAGCTGTGTTTGGAGTGAACGGATTAAAAACTGTACTGTTACCCACACACAGGTGAAGAGGGGGCGGATGGTGTAAGGTTTAGGCCATGTGAAGGAAGGATAAAGACGAGGAGTTTGACATTGTTCGGTGTTTTTATCAAGAGTGTTCAGGTGTGTAAGACCGCTGACAGGAGCCCTTTGAGGGAGACGGGGCTGAACACAACATGTCAATCAATCATTTTAGGAAACAAACATTCACACACTTAAAACAGTATCAGTGAAAAACAGGAAATCTGTCCCTAAATATTCTCTGAAACTGAGCTTCTTCTTTCTCTACTACTGATGATTAAATGATTAAAAAAAGAGATCTACACTGAAGAGCAACACAGAGAAAACCTAAATAATATAGACATGGGCCAACCACACCCTAGCAACCACCTAGCAATGCCGCAGCAACCACTTGATGGCTACTTTTGCACGACAAGCACTATTTTTTCTTCATAAAAATGTAAAAGCTTTTTCTTTTCTTTCCTGCACTACGGCACAGCCTTCTGCCATCTAAATGAATCAAGAAACCTGGGATTTAAAATAATCAAGGTTGGTTTGTCTTACTGGTTCATATATTGCTGATGTAGTGAGGAGAGACAGTGAGGCGAGACAGACAGAGAGAAAATGTTCAAGAGAGAGACATAAATCTAAGAAATCAGTTGCACTTCTGTGCTAGAGCCTTTTAACACCCAGGTGGCACTATGCTCCACATACGTACAGTAAACACACTTAGACATGGACTCACTCACACACACACACACACAGCAACTAGAATCCATCACTCTGCCACTTACTGCCCTACTTTGATTTTTCAGCAGAGGAAATCCAGCTGCCCACCCTCTCTGGTATCATGTTTTCCTCTCCAAATATATGTCAGAGGTCCAGCTTGCTGGATTAAGCAAAGCAAAACATAATATTGAGAACATAGGTGCAACTATACTTTATGGCATGTGTGCCTGTGCATGCAAGTTAAATAAAAACATCTACACTCATGATTTACCATTAAAAAATAATAATATTTTTCAATATAGATATATGAACTACTAATATTTATTTTAATAAATACTTAATAAGAAACACACACATGCATATAGTCTGTAAAGTGTGTGTATACGACATCTGTGGCTTATGACTGAGACTTTCTCTTGGTCTCACCCCATAAAACCGCAGGGTGTGTGAGCGAAAGTTTCCATAAAGTCTGCGTGCATCACAGAGAGGTATTATCCGGCCTGTTAACACGGGGCAAATGCCGCTGGGAAGAGAAAGAGCTGCCTCTCATCCACTCAAGTGCTATGTTCTGGTTTGCTTTCGTCCTTTTACTCTTCTGAAGAAGCACAGAGTCAAGAGTTAATGCCAATCCCAGCTCTGCTATTGGCGCGGACGTGTGAGGAGGACCAGAGGCAGACTGAGAATCTCCCATCTTTCATTCACATGACAGACACTACAGACACGCTTTACTCCCATTAAACATTCTTCATCATCAAACTTGGCCAGCCGTTTGAAAATAAACCTTATCAGCTTTTATAACCTTATTAATCTTTTCCTTAATTTAAAGTCACCCAAGAAATCAAAATGGGAGTTTAATGGCTTTAATCCACATTTTGAGGCCTTCAGTATGCTATAAAGTTGATACAAATGAGCAGATATACAAGATGCATTTAAAATTTGTAAACAAAACCTACTGATGACCCACTGTGCCAGATGACACCCTAAGCCTTTTTGGCCCCCAGAAGAATCCGCACTTTGGTGACGTAATGCCACATAGACTGTCGAGCAGTACCGAAGCCTGCAGCACCATGCAATATTCTGAAAGTTAAGATTACATCATACACCCCTCACAATACTAATATATACACCCATCACTAATACCACCTGTTACTGACTAAAAATGCAAAAATCAAATCACAATTCATAGCTGTGAAGAAAACCTAAAGCAATTTCCTATTAAATAAAACTACAATGGGCACAGGAGAGAAAATTACTTCTCAAATAATTTGTATAATCTTTAATCATACACCAATATTAATCTGACACATAGGCTTAGTAAACAGCATCTGTATGCAGGGTAAAATGTCTTTTATTAATGTAATTATGAATGAAAACTAATTCAGTAAAATATATTTATTATTGCATATGTAAATAAATAAATACATTTATAATAAAATAATAATGTAAATAAAAGGGTTGGCTATAAGTAATTATTTTAATAAATTTAAGCAATATATTAATTTTATTAATATATTAATTAAATATGTAAATCAAATATAATGTAAATAAAAAATAAATAGCAAGCATGCATGCTGATAAATGTGTGTATTTTTGTAAAGATGCCTTTATACAATAGCTTCATGCACTTGTTAAAGTCAAACATTTGCTTTACACTAACTTGCTACTGCCAGTAAGACAACGTTTAATAAAGCGCAGCTGCGATTTAAATCTGAAATGAAACATGTTTCCTATCACCAAAAAAATGACTGGAGAGGAGAAAAGGGAAGAACCACGCATGATTAACAGCCTCAAACAACATCACTGCAAATATTTATCCTCAAGAGAGCAGCAATTAATTTGACACACTTAAGTCTGTATCACCCAGAGCAGACATGCCACTGCAGTGCTGGTGTATCTTTAATATGAATATGATAATAATAACATAGGCTAATCTTATATTACATAAGTATCGAATGACTATCGCTTTCGACTATAGTCCGTCGAAATGAAAAGACACAAACTATCATTTATCCTCAGTTATGCTGTGTAAAACTTCATCAAAATATGTTTGAACTGCTAAAGCTGGACATTTTAATGAAGTTTTAAAGTTTTCTGCTCAAAGTCCTCCAACGAAATACAATAAAATATTGAAATATTATGAATAAACGGGTACCTGTGAGAGCTGGTGTCTGTCTTTATTTTCTGGAAGTCTGAGGCGCAGTTTGACACTTCAAGGTCCGTTATTATCCAAAGACATGCTTGAAATGTCTTCAAGACGTGTCCACTGTTCCCAAACTAAGCTCTCTTTAACTTAATAAGGGGAGACACATAAAACGAAAATAAATAAAAAGGCTAATGAACTGTTCTGAGTGTGACTGGACTCTGCGTCTTTTTGGCTGGGGTAAGTTATCCGCGTCTGTGGCGCTCGTGGCTGCTGGCTCCAGCTGAGAGCGTCAATTAGCGCCGCGTGCTGAGAGGAGAGGGCGGGGAGCGCGAGAGAGCAGCGCAAGCTTCAACATATTCATTTCCCTGAGTTGGAGATATTGTCATTTGTGCTGAGAATCGATTCAACTATATTTCTACAATGAAAAACGTATTCTTTTTGAATAAAATGCTGACAGAAAGAGACATTTTTTCCCCATAGGCTACCTGAAAACAACTGGAAGAGCACTCAAAGTTGAACATCCCAATAGTGAAATCGGATTAGATCCATGAACCGCGACCACTGCAAGAAAAAAAAAAAAAAAAAAAAAGATTTTGCCAGCCACCACCAGGATTTTTGATGATTTTCACTAAAATTTCATGCCCCCCACATGCAATACATCAAAATAAAGAACAGAGCCTCTACTTTT
>JAUZSZ010000130.1:3123399-3136740 GCA_034780575.1 Labeobarbus marequensis
TGTATTATTCACAAATGGTTTGTTTATTTTTGACTGAACTTGGGAATATTTGCTGCATGCGAACTGAGCTTCTACTCAGGGTCATTCTATGAAACCTGTGTCATTTTCAGCTTAAAAAGTAAATTTGGTGCCATCTCAAACAAACTCAAACATTAACTTTTAATATATATTAGGACATAATTATCTTCAGAAACATAACATATTTGACAGCATTACACATCTTGTGGTACATCTTGTTTGATTTCACAAAAATATTAAGCAGTATAACTGTTTTCAACACTGATAATAAGAAATGTTCCATGATGAAAAATAAATCTTAAAAAAAAAAATCATTTGTCGCACTGACCGCAACCTTTTCATCGACAGTGCATAATTTAAGCCACTGGATCAAATTCAAAAAATTGCCATTTGAGCTTCCCGATTAGCAACATTAACTCATCCAATAACATGACCTGGGGGGCGGGACTATCTGTTTGCTCGACCAATGGTAGATAGAGAAACCAGTTTAGCCCCAAATTAACATATCAAAATGATTTCTGACTCGAGTAATGAAAATTAAACTTTGCCAAGACAGGAATACATTACATTTTAAAATGTATTAAAATAGAAAACATTGTAATAATATGTTGCAGTGTTACTGTTTTTACTGTATTTTTGATCAAATAAATATCTTGGTGAGCATTTTTCTTGGTAAGGCTTCTTTCAAAAACAACAACAACAAAAAAATTACTGACCCTAAACCTTTGAACGATATTGTACGAAGGACACAAAAGGCACCATTTTGTAGAATTACCCTAAATTATTAGGCTCCTGAAGCTTAAAACAACAGCCAAATATGAGACAGAGCACTGCCCTTGCGGGATGCTTCTGAGCCACGGAGCTAATGAAGAAAATAAAGGGAAGTAACAGAAGACTCTTCAAAAGGAGATTCTTCAAAAGTTGAAGGAAAGTCTTCCGAGAAAGGCTATCACTGATTTCACATCACAAGTCAGCTTGTCATGTGTAATAGCATGAATATTTAATGCACAGCAGAAAAGATGAGAAGAAGTCTTATCTGAAATATGGATTTCCTCATTGGGCCTAATAAATATTGGACTTAATAAGCAGCTAGACAGATTAATGATTAGCTGAGTTTAAATAGTTAATAGAGGGCAGATATGAGGAGAAAAGTGCCATTATGTGCACCCGTTGCTGTCACTGTGACGTCAGAACAAGAGAACATGATAATGAAACTGCTCATCATACTGATGGTGCCACATTCCCTATGACCATAATGCCAACAACACACAAAACTCAAACCCAGTGCAAACCCAAAGTTACACATGAGAGTATGACCTGAAGCCTGCATAGCAGTCCACTATCATGCACTACACAAAGGTTTTGCAAAAATACTTGCATACTGAAATACTTTGTCAAAAACAAAGTAAAAATGAATTTTCTAATCACCAGAGCTGTTCGTGTCACAGTAGGCTTCAGAACAATCATCTAAATCCAAGAATATCAGACAGAAGACAGTAAAGAGGGATGACAACAGGAAGCCTGATCAAACTTGCTAGAACAAGCCCTCATCCATTTGACAACTTCCTATAACAGTAACAGGAAATTCATTTATTCACAATGACCTTAAAGACTGCCAGCCACGTCTCTGACAATTACTTCAGCGGAGCCCAGATACAGCTCTAATTTTGCTCATGGTTTAATGAAAGCCTGATTCCAGGAACATTCAAGCTCTTCTAAAAGCAATGATCATTTATAGGGAATTGTGCCTCATTCTTTCATTTCAAAGCCAATCTCAATTGCTTGTACACAATGTACTTGTGACAACAAGTGAGATTGGTTGCTCTTGAAGTGCTCAGTAGGAATTTAATTCTTTAATTAAAGCCATTGATTTGTGAATATTTGCATTAATTGCAAAGAAAACTTTGTAACTAACTACACAGAAAGCATTTTAATGCATCATGCATATTCCCAGTGCAAAGTCTGTTCCATAAGCTCGGCAGTCAGCACGAAATAAAAAAACTGACCATTCAGATTTTTTGATGCATGTGTTATAAATTATTAATATGTGATTGTAATTTTTTTAAAATTCATATGCCCTCATTATCTTTAATAAAAAAAAACATGAGATTTGCAGACAGCAACAATCTAATCAATTTCAGATTGACAAAATCAAGTCCTGTCTTCCATTTTATTTTCCAACGCCATTTTATTTGTCAGGATAGATATGAAAAGAAGATTGTTAATTTTCATTTAATTCCAACTTTAAAACATTAGTATATCCAGCCCGATCTCACGGCAATTCATACATATTTTACGAGGTGGCTAATTTGTACGAATTTGTACGAACTCGCTCGTACAAATTCATATGATTTTTGCTAAATTGTACATATTTTACGAGTTGCACAATTTGTATGAATTTTTACGAATGACCTACACCTAACCCTGCCCCTAAACCTACCCCTCACTGGGGTCTAGACAAATTGTACAAAATCGTAAGAGTGAGGTCGTACTAATTCATACTATTTAGCCACCTCGTAAAATACGTATGATTTGGTTGTGAGATAGTGTTGGTACTGTATATCAGTGCATTGCATTTGTACTCAAAGTCAGAAATTCTGGGCCTTTAACTAACTACAAAGAAATGTCATTATACACAAATTCAAAGTGTTTGTGAGCTTTTGGACCTGATACTCATCTGAACTCCCCTAGCTGCAAGGCATACTGGGAAACCGGTGGCACTACAAAACTTCAGTACCAAAAAGTATTGATAAGAAATATACACTGAAAAAAACATTAGGTGTAAGATTTACTTTAAAAACAATTTTCATACAGAAAATGCTAGTAAAATGTGCATTTAATTACACTGAAATTGTGTATTAAAGAAACATTGTATCAAAGTAACATTGAATTAAAGATGAAATTTTGAAGTAGAAAAACTGAAATAGCATTTTCTTGTAAAACGTACTTCAATATTCTTTATTTACAACTTTAAAAAAACATTTTCACTGTGTATATCTAATTAAAAATGGAATGGTTCAACCAATGTTTGCGTGAAAACTCTGTTTTGTGTTTCACACAAATTTCAGTACTTTGATGTTAGCATGTTTCTAAGCTAGCAACATGCTAGTCTTGCATAGCCAGACCTTCAGACTGCCTGGCCCACCCAAGAGGCCATATGAGTGACAGGTAAATCAACCAATCACGTTTCGTTTTGTGCCACGTCATGTTTAGGGGTTTGAAAATGTCGCCACAATAACAGACCAGTGTGTAAAACTCTCTGACATATTTTAAAGATTCTATGATGCGAACTTTAAATTTTTCACATACTTTTGAAAATTCAGCGTTTAGTCGATTATACATTCAACTATACCTATTTTTTAGCATAGCTCCCTAAGTGGGTCTTAGTGTACTTGTGTATGTGACATTTTGAGCAATTACTGACACTAGATGTGACACAGCCACAATGTGTTAGAGAGAGCATTTCTTTACGCAGCTTTTCTTCAGGCATATACATGTGTATGAAAGTACAAAGGTGCAAAATTCAGAAACACCGGCCCCTTAAATCACTACCTCAGCCTTTTCCCTTGGGATATTACATATGTGTAGTGTACCTACACAAATACACACACACACAAGTTCAGCAGATTCACCCATGTCCCTCTGTGGCTGAAGCCCACTTGGTTTTTGTATGTCATGTGTGAAGATGATCCCCGGAAATCAAATACACCAGAGTGTATGTGTGTGTTTATATGTGTGTGTATTTGTGCTTTTCCTCAAAATAAGCAGCATGAAGACCGATCCACCCAATCTTACACAATCCAGCACTTTCTCTCTCTCATACACACACGTAAGACAAAAACACACACAGAGAGGCGAGAGAATGACAATCAGGGTATGAGTTTCTCTACTGACTCACTCATCTGCTATCAGTCACTCCCACACTGCTTCCACACAGCGAGAATAGCAGAGGAAGAATAAACAAATATTTAGAAATGTTCTGTAGCCAGGACTGCATGAGCAACAGAGAGATAAACTTACAGTGGTTATAACTATTATTGGCACATTCAGGCTTATTTTTCATGTTTGGTCCATCCTTAAAGGGATATTTCACTCAAAAATGAGAATTCTGTCATCATTTACTCACCCTCGTTTCTTCTGAAATAAAAGATGGTATTTAAATCGGAATGCCCAAGCTGCTTTTTACCATACAAAACATCAATAAAAGTGAAGGATGACGAAAGCTGTGAGCAACAAATAAGAACCTGCAACATATAGACAAAAAGGGCTTTTCAAGCAATAGATAGCCACAAGGGTAGTGGCACAATGCAGATTACCACAGAAAATAAATCATTTCAATTTCAAAATAAATACAAAATAGCAATGGCTGTAGTGGCACTGAAGTGTTCTGAAGAGTTTAAAAGCAGAAATGTGAAGTGAGGATTTTTGTTAAGAACTTCTATGAATTATTCAGCAAAACCAGTTTATTATTCGAGCTGTAAAGTTGTGTAAATCATCCTTTTAAAGGTAGGAATATTTTTCTAGGTGGATGAACTTCTGGTTATGTGTTACCAAGGTCATTTCTATGAGTGTAGTTTGCTCCATGCAAACAGTGGTTTGCAGTAATTGCATCATGTCTCTTTCTGGTCTTTGCACATATTGTATGAAAATTACCATGTTTAGCATATTAGTTGACATATTACATAACTTTTCACAGACAGCTTAACAGATGATTTTATCATACTAGTCTCATGCAAAAACATAATATTTAGATTTTGTGGTTAAACTTTTCAAAGAAAGTGCATTTTAATTAACTATGAGCCCCTATTGTGGCTTTCTAAAATAATTTAAAAAAAGACTTGTCATTGATATTATGCCACAAATGCAGTACATCTTACCCAAAAATGAAAATTTGCTGAAAATTTACTGACCCTCAAGCCATCAAACATATGGATGAGTTTGTCTTCATCAGAACAGATTTAGCATTACAATTGGATCCTCTGTAAAAGATGGGTGCCTTCTTTAAGGTATTTTAACATTAAATATCTTATGAATAAAATTATGAATTATGAATAAAGGACTAGCACTCCACTGAGTGCCAGTTTGAGGTTTAAAAAATTTTTAATTACAGATTGTTTCTTACAAACTCATAGCTTTTCCCTTTATAAGATGTTAATTGATGGACTGGAGTTCATGTAGATTACTTGTGGATTACTGTGATGATTTTATCAGCTGTTTGGACTCTCATTCTGACGGCACCCATTCACTGCAGAGGATCCATTGTTGAGAAAGTAATGTTAGGTTAAATTTCTCCAAATCTGTTTTGATGAAGAAACAAACTATCTTCATCTTGGATGGCCTGCAGGGTGAGTTAATTTTCAGCTAATTTTCATTTCTGGGTAAACTATTTTTTTATTTCTTTTCTTTTTACATTAATCCCACAAAATTACTGTTAATATTAAATAAGATTACTCCATATCCACTGTCATTATTGTACTTAACCTGTGCTGCAAATGCTTTGGCAATATGCAGTTTTTATCATGCTAATAAAGCACACTAAATTTAATTAAAAACAGTGAAATATGAATCAATCGAGAGAGAGAGGGTTGAAAGTAAGATATGTCCTGTACTAGATAGCAGAAAGAGGCTAGAAAGCAGTTTACAGTAAGATAAGAGACAGAGAGCTGACTCTAAAAGGTGACGGTGTGCATGAAAGTGACATGCAGCGATTCAGTGTTCACATTCATGCTTTATTTTCATACTATTCACTCTCGCCCACTGCGGACTTTAAGAGCTGTTAGACCGGCTCTCCTGTGGGTGATTACACAAACACACACATGTCTGCTTATCAGAGTCTCAGTAAGCCTCAAGGCACCCTCCATGGGCACATGAATTCGATAGAGACTTAAAGTGTGTAGGGCCATGAAGAGATTTGTTGTTTTATGCACTCAAGCCTGGCAATAGCCCCCATGGTGTATTGATTAGTTACACACCCACACACACACGCATGCACACACCTCCTTCTATCCCATATTCTCCATTTTATTTGTGTAAACGCATGACTGATTTCACTCAAGGCTGCACAGAACAGTATTTTCAGACTCCAACTCATTTCAGAGTCGGAATGACTTGTGAATCAGGGAGCGCACATGTCGAAACTTGGATGCTGCGCTGAATTTGACTCATTCAGGAACAAAACAGAAAATCGCATCCATGTGGTGAAAGAGGTTTTACAAAGTTGGACATGTTCCTGGATCAGGATCCTTACTGGTCCATCAACATTCACATCAATCAATCAATCAATCAGATTTCATGATTAAATTTAGGATTGGGGCTACCTGTATGAATGATTTTTAGAGAAATATATTTGAAATTGGGCCAGAGAAGTCCTAAAAAAAACAAAATAGAGCCACAAAGATGGTTCTGACTATGTTGAGGATACTCTCATAGGAAAGTGCACTATACGTTAAGCAAGATAATATTGGATAAAAATAATTCTGTTATGACAATTTTCTGAGAGTTTAACATGGTATTATACATAACAATGTTAATGTGTTTGGTCTTTGCGGAATAGATCTGCTATGCTGCTGCTACTGCAATAGAAATGCTGCTGTGAGCATGTAGGAAAAAATATACAAAATAACCCATATATATAACACATATGAAATTGCCCCGTAGCAGATCTAGACAGGTGGAGCTGGGAAAAGTGGAGGGTTTCTGAAGCGCTCTGCAACTGCTACAAGCACTAGCCAAGTATCTGAATGTTGAGCAGCAAGCTCATCGACTGCTGATGTGAAAAGAAACCAATCAGCTGTGCCACGTGAATAATGATGTCATTATGTCAGACTGAGTTAGAACTGCGGACTGCACCATCTAGAGTTTCATGACAAAACTTTGTATTAAAAAACATAATTTCAGGAAACCTCTTTGCAGGGATGGAAAGTCAAAAAAATATAATTTTGGTACATAAAAATATATTCACGTAAAAATAAAATAAAATATAAACCAAAACAAGACATTACCTATAAATTTTGATTTAATAATTTAATAATAACTCCTAATTTACTGCTTTTTAATAGTTAGTTAGGTAGTTGTTAAGTTTGGGTACAATTATTGGGTACGATTAGGGATGCAGAATATGGTCATGCAGAATATGTGCTTTATAAGTGCTAATAAACATCCAAAATGTTAATAATATGCATGATAATAAGCAACTAGTTAATAGTGAGAATTGGTCCCTGTACTAAAGTGTTACCAATTGTTTACAATCTAAAAATTAATCTAACCGTTAGTAATAAATCTTTTAACAAGATCACACAGGAAATATTGCTGTTATTGCGAATGCCTGACATTCACACCAGCACAATTGCGAGTGTGATCATTTTTATACAACAGTTCAATAAACAAGAAGTTAATAATGTCTAACTTACATATCTATCTATCTATCCATCCATCCATCTAATGAATCACCAGGAATTGATCCAGAAACACATCCTTAAAAATCCACAACTCACAACAGCTTTCAGTCGCCCACTTCATCTTTTCAAGCAGCATATTCATAAACGAATGCCACTTATACAACTGATGAGCAAATGGACTTAAAGTTTTTTGGAGAACAGGCTGCACATCAAGCCAAGATTACCAAACAACGATGGTGTGAAATGCTCATAAATCTAAAGCCATCGCATTAATCAGGAAAGCATTTGCAATAAACTCCAAAATACAGGCCAAGCACAGTCGTCATAAACACTCCCGATGATCACATTAACCGGCTTTATTAATGGGACATTGAGTTTTGGTCTGATTGGCCATGCATTCCATTTATTTATGTAAATGATCAGCTCATGAGGGAAATGTGCCGTTCCACAGCTGAATGCTGAGATGATTAATGTATGACGTCCCAGATAACATCACGGAGAGACTTAAGGCCCGCCGCGTGCCTCGCATAGCCAGCAGCGGAAACGGAATTAAACATGAACTAGGATGACAAGGAAACACAGGGCTGATTGGACACGACAGCAAGCTTTGATAGTCTAATTCACAAACATATTCAACTTTAAGCCAGGACAAAAACATGATAAACAAATGAACAAATGTGGCTTGATAGATGCAATACATGTAGTCTAAAGGTGAAACCATTTCAGAGACCGACTAGATAGACTGCAAAGACGATAAGCCAGAGGAAGACCATTTAAAGGCACTCAAGAGCGCTGTATTCTGTTCACACAGGCACATGAATTGTTGTTTTGCCCTTGGCGTATGGTCGTATCACAATTGAAGTCATTACAGAACAAACGCTCACATTTTATCTGAGATTTTCCCTCCTCTTCTGAATGTTTATGTGTGCATCCAGTGCATCTAATCCAGTGTACGGTTTACTTATCTCATGTCTGTCGATCAATACATGTCTGAAACAGCATTTCAGCTCTAATCCGGCTGATTAAAACAACGCCATCATGAAATTAGATGCTTTGACTTTCGGTTAGGGTAATAACTTTGACCTTACACTGCCTTTTTGGCTTCCGTTTGATACATTTCACCTGTTTTTTTCCCACATATCGAGCTTATCTGCGCTAGCACTCGCATTTAATACCTGACCTATTTATGATTTTTCGGATATCTTCAGATGAGATAGCGCTAATGAAGATTTCTTCCGCATCACAACAGATTTGCTAAACAGATTCTTGAGGACTCTCTTGTTATTTTGCGCTAATTTCAGCTGTGAAATGTTTTTTCTGGCAAGACCAAGAGCGTGTGATTAGAATGTTATTAAATGCTTTTATGTCAGTGCTGTTGAACTGACTGCCAAAGGAGACAGTGTGTGCCTTTGGCGTCTCAATCTGCCAGCACAGAACACACAGCCCACGGTTTCAAATGAGCACGGAGCACTTGGAAAACAGAAGTGGCATCGTGATCTGTGTCTCTGTTTTTTATGATTTCAGGAAGTTTTAATGCAGCAAACAATAATTATTCTTAGAGTAACATTTCTTACACCTTTCCTAGTTTTGGAAGACCACTTTGCATAGCTATTTTAATACCGATCTATAGACGTTGCTCTCAGTATACTGATTTTAATAAGGTACACTGTATTTTTAATATTGCAAACTAAGTGAATGACAGCCCAAATCATGTAGCTTGTTGAGAAGAGATATGCCATTACTTTTTAAGGTTTTTGCCTGGCAGACAATAAAGGCAAAACAAATCCAATAGACTCAAACTGGATCAACCTGAGCCATATGAGACCAGAATATCAGACACTTTTGACTTGGGCCAGTAAGCACCAACCCAGAACACCCTCGCAACCACATATCAATGCATTAAAGAACACCTTAGCAACATCCCTAGCATCCACATAGCAATGGTAAAAGAAAGAGCTGAAGATATCAAAGAAATTATAGTAAAAATAAATATAGGGGGGGGGGGGGGGTGTAATGTAATGAAATATATAAAGAAAAAAATATATACAATATAGGCTATATACACATTATGTAATATATAAAGAGATGTAGCAGCCACATAGTAATGCCACAGAATATATTAAAGAAATTATAAGAAAAAAAAGGTGGGTGGTGGGGAATAAAATATAATTTATTAAAAATAAAATGGTAAAAGAACAAATAAAATAACCTTTTTTTAAAATGTAGCAACCACAATGACAAAGAAGACATTAAATAAATTGTATGAAAAAAATTAAATAGGGGGAAAATTAAATCAAATATATTTCATTCAAAAATATATAAATATTTTATATCATATATAAATATAATATTTTCAAGTAGCCTAACAACATCACAGGAACCCACAACACCTCAGAATCATATAGTGGTGAGTTTTGTATAGGTGAACACATTTTCTTATAAAGCAAAAAATCAGTTTAGTATCCTACATTATATTTCCTGTCAGTTTTCTTAAACATCAAATTAAAAACCAGTCTTAAAACAAACCTTCTGAACACAGATTTTTCTCCCCATATGAATTCATAAAACAGCAGCAGAGCTGGCATCAACTTCCCCTCTTCACAGGAAATGAAAGCTTTCATATCACATGCTAAACCGATAATGAGACTTGGCTAAGTTTTATTAGAAATCAATCACTGTCAAATTGGAAATTAATCCTTTACATAAGCAGAAAGATCTCAGAGTGTGTGTGTGTGTGTATGAAGGAATGCTGACCACACGCCTGTGCACAGCTTTAAACTCTTGTGCTTTTGAGTGGGACCACATATTATTACAAATAAGTCAACAAACCAATGAACAAGCTGTAATCCATCATCCATTTAGGATTTTATCCACTTTTGAGGGTCCCTTTACCATTATAAACCCATTACGGCTCAGTGTGTGTGTGGCTGTGAGAATTTAACGCAGCAGCGTGCATACAGAGTGTCCTGTAAGTGGAACATCGAGGAGACATCTCTCGAGAAACAATACTGCTTTCTCTTCTGTGAACCTCCGCAGGGCAGTGCAAGAGTCCAGCGCTCTGAATTTGGGAGGCAGAGAGAGAAAGAGGGAATCAGCTTTTTTCTTCACCTCTCTTCCGCCGTGGAGAGCCTCTTTTCATGGGGAGAAGCTTGAGTCCTCACAAAGACGTGAGAGGCCAGTGTGTCCATCTAGAGCGGCTCAGCCAGGAGAAATCTGCCTGTGCATATGTGTATAGATGTCCGTGTGTGTGTGTGTGTGTGTGTGTGTTCCACTGCAAACAGAAAGTTAGGGCTGCCATGGCTTTGGGCAAAACTTTCTTTGTTGGAAAAATAAAGCCAACTAACAATGTGAGAAATGTATTGCTGTTTTGTTCGCTGTCTTTGATTTTAAACCAATAGTTCTTCTCAAAATAAAATTCATTTTTACTTACTCTCTCGCCGTTCTATGAAACACAAAAGATTTTAACAATGTTTTGAAGACCTGAAGATGTTAAAAATGCATAGAAAACAATAGGGGAAAGAAAAAATAGGCAAAGAATACACTACCAGATTGGGGTTGGTAAGTTTTAATATTAGTAATTTTAATAACAGTAATCTTAATATTTTTGTGGAAACCATGAAATATTTTTTAAGGATTATTTGATTTGATTGAAAGCATTTATTCATTTATTTTCTTTATTCTTTTAGAACTTCATTCTGCTCAAGTTACATAACTGTATGGCATTTATAATGTTTTCTATAAAGCATTTTTAAAATGAAAGGCTCAATGGAGCGAATAGTGAGCTATTTACAGACAATCCTTTTCCAAACTCAAACCCTCCAAATCAGAACATGGACATCCAAAATAATGACATTACATCTCATGTTAAAGTTTAACTACATAACTGCTGCACTCTTGAACTGTACGATGCTAACTTTTGGAGAGTACAATGCCAAAATTATGTTTACAGCACAAACAGGCTTGGCACGTCTCAATTTGGACACCATCCGACTGATAAAGACGCTCAAATTTTTCCTAATACCTGAATCTCTAACAGCAGGGCTCGTAATGACATAAAGAGTAGAGAACAAGCCAAGTTGGAGAGAGATAAGGAATACTAAAACGACTCCGTTCTCATCACCAGCTCCAGATCAGTGGAGAGCATTTTCAAAGGGGAACAAGTCGAAACTTTTAGCTGAAGAGTGAATCGACTGACCCCTTTTCCCTTGAAGGGGAGATAAAGAATAGGAAGGAGAGGATATGAAATGCTGGCTGGCATATAAATATTGGGGGGTGAGGTGTATAATAATTAGCCTGTTTAATTAGCCGTCTGTGTCGGACTGTGTGAAACTGTCCCAAATGACAGTAAGCGGCACTGATGCTCAAAACGACCGCAGAGTGGACATCTGAGACCCTGAGAACGGCACCGTATGCTTTATGACTCTCACATACGAGCACACACACATGCTTGCTGAGAATGAGCCATCCAAAAAGAGCTCATCAGCGTAGCCATATGCTTTACCACTCACACTTTAACACTTCTTTGGTCATGACTCCAATTTGTAGTACACACACACAGAAACAGACAAACACATTAACCAATATATTAACAGATATTTCCAGATTTGTTTCATTGAAACAATTTATTTAAAATAATAAATACATTTTATATAATTATATATATTTTGAAATACCATAAAAAATGTGTTATATAAAGCTCTTTGGTTAATCGTATAAAAAAGCTCTGTTTTATGCTACGTGGTAGTGATAGACCGATATTGGTTTTTTGACAGCTGATGCTGACGCCGACATCTTAGAGAGCAGGGTGGCCGATGGCCGACATAAAGCCAATATGTGTGTGTGTGTGTGTGTGTGTGTGTGTGTGTGTGTGTGCATAATTTTTATTTTAATTAATATTTTAGAAATCTGAAACAATTTGAAAATGAATTAAAAAAATGTATCAAATAACCATACTTATACTTCAGGTGACAACTTCTTGTGTAATCCTATTCAAAATAAGAAAGTCTGCCGAGTAAAGTCTTTCAAAATAAAAGTCCCTCTTCGAACACATCACCCAAACAGAAAAATATATCGACCGATGCAGATATTTGAAAAATGCCAAATATCAGCCGATATATCGGTCTTAGCGATATATCAGTCGACCACTACTGCATGGCACATGCAGCAATACATAAACCATGACAAAAGCTAACAAAAAGCACTATGAAATTACCATCAATTTGTGGACATGTTACTGTAGGAATACCATATTGATTTGACATAGCTTTTTTTAATTACTATGCAGAATGTTATATGAATATTATCTTAATATACATTTATGAATACATGGTATTTAGTTTTCATATATACTGCATTTATACAAACACATACACTACTATTCAAAAAGTTTAAGATCCGTAATTTTTTTTTTTAATTGATTTTTTTATCAGTCTTTTATGCTCACCAAGGCTCAATTTATTTGATTATAAATACAAAAAAAACTGCAATATTTTAAAAATATTATTACAATTGAAAATAAGTGCATTCTATTTTAATATATCATAGAAATGTAATTTATTCCTGTGATGACAAAGCTGAATTTTCACCATCATTACTCCAGTCTTTAGTGCCACAAAATCCTTCAGAGATCATTCTAATATGCTGATTTGCTGCTCAAGACAAATTTCTGATCACTCTTAATGCTGAAAACAGTTGAGCTAGTTAACATTTCTGAAGTCCAAAAGAACAGCTTTTATTTGAAATATAAATCTTTTGTAACATTATAAATGTGTTTATCATTTTAAATCAATTTCTATATCGTTTTAAAATTCCTTGTTTTTATTATTATTTTAATTTCTTGTTTTTATTGCTAATGACTATTTCACTTTCTTTTATGTAAAGCACTTTGAATTACCACTGTGTATGAAATGTGCTATATAAATAAACT
>JAUZSZ010000130.1:3465395-3475419 GCA_034780575.1 Labeobarbus marequensis
AGATTAAATATACTGCCATTCTTTAAGAAAATGGACACGGTTTGAGTTTTATTTCATTTCCTCAACTGCACAAACACTCACACATACACCACCACAAATGGGTCCAGATTGAAGATTGTGGTCATGTTAAACCCGCTTCCTCTACTTACCGCAGACACACACTTACGCACTCGCTTTGGCTAATTGAGGAAGCAGGCTGTTTCACACCGCGTTGCTTTGAATGATGAGATTAAATGTGCCAATTGATTGATGTGGTACAGAGTTGCAGGTCTCACCTGAAGTACCAGAGGTGAACAATCTCACAATATACTGACTGTTTCATTTGTCATTAACCACAATGTTAAGGCCATAAAAGATAAAAGAACATCTAAAACAAGATGTCTTGCTGAAAGCTGGCTTTTTGAGATCAGACCTGAAGGGAGTGTGGTGAATCAGAGAGGACCGTAATTGCAGTCTCAGTAGACTTTGAGGTTTTTTAAAGCTGTATGATGATGCTTTGCTTCTGACACAACAGCTCTGTTTCAAAACCTAGTTGGTTGCCTCATTTTCTGCTCTTTACATCCTCACTGAAATAGACATCCTCACTGAAATAGATGATTTGAGATGCTCAAGACGGGAGAATGTGGATTCCAGTAGAGTTTAGCCTAAGAAATCTAATGCAGGGTTTTCCAAACTGGGGTTCATGAACCCCTGGGAAAATTAAACACAGGACCTGCAGGGGGTTTGTGAGCTAATGAATGCTAATAATTAGTTAAATCACGAAAAAAAAATCTAATTTTAAGTCAAATTATTTAATTTATTTAATTACATATAAATAAAAATTAATTAAAATGAAATACTAAACTAAAAAATAGCATTTTATTTGTTTACCTGCTTCTCATGTAATTATTTACCAACATCAGAGAACAATTAACATGCAGATGTGTTGTTAAATAATTAAAATACTAATTTAAAATCTCAGAGGGTATTTTGGTCAAAGTGGGCTCAGCTGACAAATAAGTTTGGGAATTGTTGCGCTAATGAGTACTAAAAATACATGGCACACATTAATATTGGTGAAAATAGTCCTTTGTTACTTACGTTGGACAATTTTGTTGATATTTCTGTATGTAAATAAGTTTTCTTTTTAGGCAGCACAATTTGCTGCTTACTGTTGTGCTCTTATGCTCCAGTATCTCTAGGTATGAAGTGCTATCTAGGTAGGCAGCTCATAAGGTTTTATGACTATTAAGAACTACCTTAGTCAAAGCTTTATCTAGAAGACGTACAGTACAATTTAAAATTTGATAATACACAACATAAATGATGATTTTGTAATTCTACAGGCTGTAATCTACCCCTTGTTCTTTTCTTCTTCTCCTTCTTTCTTTCCTTCCATAAGCAGAGGTTGTGGCAGTGATTGTACTTTTGCTCCAGATTTTGCTGTGCTATTTTTAGGGTGTGTGGGTGGGTTGGCTCTCTTATAAAGAGTGCTGTTGCTGTGTTTGTGCATGTGCGTGCGTGTGTGTGTGTGTCTGTATTTCTGTGTGTTCTTAATTCAAAATGGTCTGTGTTGAAACTGAAAGAGTAATTAAAATGTTTTGAACACAGGCTTATGCACACATGTCCGTGTATATCGAGTACACATCTTGTTTAAATTGATTTGACTAATTTGATCTTTCACAGACTTTTTTCAGTGCTTTTGTTCAGTACTTTTTTATTAACATATAATTTTGTAAGTAAGTTTGCACATATAAATAGAGATAAACCTTATGAAAAACTATACAAAAGCTACCAGATCCTTGTAAAAAAAAATGTATGCATGCACATCCCAAACATACACTACAGTCCAAGTTAAGAATTGTTTGCAACATCAATAATAATAAGAAATGTTTCTTCAGCAAATGTTTCTGAAAAATCACATGACACTGAACACTTGAGTAATGGCTGCTGAAAATGTAGCTTTGGCATCAGAGGAATAAATTACATTTTAAAATATATTAAAACAGAACAGTTTGATCAAACAAATGTAGCCTTGGTGGTCATAAGAATATTCTTTCAAAAACATTAACACTAATATATTGTGAATATGACATACAGGTCAAGAAGTCAAGGGAAGTTAAATGTTTAATGGTTGTGTGTGGATATGTTGTTAGGTTGGTAGCTGTACAAAGATATCCCAGGACACCAGTGATTTCAGTGTCTATGCTCAAAGCCAGTGACACACCCATGGTTTACCACACACTGGCTCTAACACAGTTTACACTGACTTACACACACAGGGAAAGCCCCAAGCTCGCAGAATCAGAGACAGTGTGACAACTGGTGTGTCTCTCAGTTTTCCAGATTGTTCTGGGTGTGTGCAGGGCTTCAGACTGCGATCAAATGGTCGCATTTTTCTGCTGGTGCGACTAAATTTTGTGAGCGGTCACACTGGCGCGACCACTGGCTTTGAGCGCTGCCATTTCTGTTGCATATGAGAAACATCAAACGGCAAACGAAATAAAAGCGTACCAAAATCCCACTACTCGTTTGAGCTGCTCAGCGTCAACCGTTTATCAACTTGGGCCGCGACGCAAACAAACTGGTCCGAGCTCAGAACAGCTTTACCTTGGAACCAAAGGTGATTTTGCAACACTGTTACAGTATAGCGCTGCGAGATCCAGTGAGAAGCGTTTGAATTCACCACAGAATGAATAAAGATTGTTGCGAGATCTAGTGAGATGCATTCAAATTCTGCACAGAAATCTCTGTTATAAACAGATCAAACGGCGCTGACGTAGAAAACCAGAAGCAGTAACGCTAACTGTAACCATGGTGTTGTGGCAGAAATCGTCGAATGTTATTACATTATTCATTTCAGGGTTTGTGCAACCTTTTGAGAGAGAAAGTCAAGCAATTTTCAATGACTTTCAAGCATTTCATACAACTGTTTCCAGCACTTTAAAGCTCCAAAATGATCCGATTTGAATGTTATTTTTAATGGGATGAACAAAAAATACTGTGGTGAACAAACACGTGTAAAATTAAAAATACACCAAATCACCATTATACCCTGTAGATGGCAGCAGATGAGCACTTATTGGCTTATTAGTGATTCAGTTCTACTTTTTCCTTTATATTTTGAAATTATAAAATCACAATTATAAACTATTATAAAATATCAAATCATCAAGAAATCAGATGTTGTCAGAATTTTGCACTTTTCTGTGTATGAAGTAAGAAAAGTCACAAAGTTCCTTGAAAAACTAACTTTTCTTAAATTTGCGACTAAATCACACATAATCACTGTAGTTGTTGGTCAGTTCCATTTAATACTATAGGAGAATAATGGCACATTTAATATATATTTAAGAGTACAATATATACTTTTTCTACATAAAAAATAGATTATTGTACGTTACTGTCGTTAATAAAATACATTTTGTAAGCTTCCCAACTCAAGCTTAGTATTTTACTGTCAAATATGTATAAACATGAAATAAACAAGAAATGAACATGTGATATTATTAATAACTGCACTTATTAATGCAAAACAATAGTAATTTAATCATATCATATATATAATATATTTGTCATATCCCTCTGAAATTAAAAGAATACTGCACATTGTAATTTTTTATGAGTGACATTTATTATCAAAATTATTATTATTGTGATTGCTCATTTATTATTAAGTCTATTTATTATCAAAGCATTTGTCAGTAATACAGTTCAAATGTCAAAAATATGTGAACGATTGCATTGCAGGCTGATTTAAGGTGTGCCCCTAAATTTTCTGCTTGTGCTCCTAAAAATTTTCGGTCAGGGGCTACAGTGCTCCTAGTAAAATTAGTTAGTCTGGAGCCCCGGTGTGTCAGTGCTGTTAAGTCAAAATCTCTGTATGTCTTTGTATTATTAAAAACAATGATCAAGCCTGCTTGAAATGAAATATCTCAGTTGTATGAGCATATATCGGATACAGCAAATCAAGCTCTGTTCAAGATGCAACACACACAGACTGCAGACAGACAGAGTCGGCATGAAATTGCAGAGTCACTGCGATGCATCAATACTCATCAGAATACGACGCTCACAGCCTGCCAACTCACTGACCTTGTGTGTGTATATTTTTGTCTGTGTGTGTACATTCTAAACCAAAAGATCTCTTTTGTGATGAAACCTATTTTTTTATTTGTCTCTCTCAGCCCAAACTAATGGCAAAGGATCTTCTAGACCTGGTGGCATCCCATTTCAACCTGAAGGAGAAGGAATATTTTGGGATCTCTTATGTAGATGAGACGTACGTATACCCAAGACATCCTATTAAATATTATATCTGCCTCTAACCTATGAGAAAAGGTATAATCATGAACAGTTCAGCTCTCGGACTGTGCCAGGACTGGATAAGTGAACATGCTGTGATAATTCCACAGGGAAATGATTGGCTTCACTCTTTCTCCCCTTTTCACTTTCTGTGACAACCAGCTCTTCATTTAGTCCTACACAGTGTGACCTACTGCTGTGCGACATTTGTTAGTTGTATTTTCGCATGACTTATTTAAGGCACCCACACACACACACTCACTCAAGAGAAGCATCCCGTCTGTTCTCACTGCTGGTGTGCTTGGGGGAATGTGTTATTTGTAGTTTCCAAAGATTTTGAAAGGTTGTCTGGTGACCTTTGATCCGCCCCGCTGTACATCCTTCCCAACAAGGGGTTGACAGTTTGCATTCGCCAAGGACAACATGCAAATGGACAAATGCATTTCTGTCAGAAACACGCACACAGAGTGAGTTAAAGAGGCACAATCATTTCCCTATACATGCACTAGTGTTGTTGCTTGTCAGTGGTACAAGCATCTGTATTAATATTGTTCCACCCAGAGTACTGTAGGAGCAACTTTACTCATGTTCTTCAGAAAATCAATATAATTTGTTAATAAATTATATAAATATTTATGTAATTTATTAAGTACTAATGTGTGTGTATATATATAAATATTTCTATAATTTATTAATATATTGTTTTTACATTTTATATAATGTATAAATAGATAATATAATGAACTGAATACAATCTACTTTTGGATTTATAATTACCTGTTAAAGGTTACATATCTGTGTGCAATTTAATTTTAATGCAAAAGTTTCCTGAGTGCTTTTGTTTTTGTCATCACTGGCTAAATTATGCATGAAAATGCACATGCGATGACATCGTGAACATAAAACGGCCCTCTTGTGGCTCATTATTCTCATGATGTTTTATGATGTTATGTGGCACTATGAATGAGACATTGTAAGATGTTGCAAGACATTTCCAGTTGCTGTTACAGATGCTATCAGTCATTTCTCTTGGGCTGTGTTTCAGGGGTCATTTCAGCTGGTTGCAGTTAGATCGTCGTGTTCTGGAACATGAGTTTCCTAAGAAATCTGGACCCATTGTGCTTTACTTCTGCGTTAGGTAAGTACAGCTGCAACAAGACAAACAATAAACGTTTATATGTATACACAAACATACATATTTATTATTAATAACATGAATAATATAAATATATAATAAACTACACATATAAAATAGTTATATATTACATATTTATTTAATAATATATAATATTTAAAAATGTATAATTTATGTTTAAGTTACCAGAAACACATCCAATCAGAATCCACCGTTCCTGTCATTAACACCCCCAGCAATTTGAGCACCATGGCAACAGCAGAGTGTTAATCAGACTGTTTGAATTGCAGAGCATGAGCAGATATCTGCTGGGCGGGTTGTTTCGTTTAGATTTTAATTGCATCTGCTTTGAAATATGACCAATACAAAGAGCAGCCAGTATATCTATTGCTCTTGTGTGTTTGTATGTCTCCATGTGTGTGAGAAAGTTAAAGCGGGCACATTTGTGTGCTTCCTCACAGTATTTTACTGTGTAAATCGCAATCAGCACACAGTCATATGTCACCACGCTCGCTGTGGGTGGATGCTGGTTTATTGCTGTCAAGCTCAGCATTAAAATAGCCCTGCATTTCACCCATTTGTTGGAACACACTTGAATTGTTTTTCTCTCGTTCAGTCTATTCCTCTTGCATCACTTTGCTTTTCTGGGTCACACACAGACACAAACACTTAAATGCACGCATACGCATGCACGCATGCATTTTGCTCTAATAGCTGCGTGTGAAGTTGTATGTCTTTTGCTTGAGCTATTGCATGTCAGTGCAGTTTAAATTGGAGCGGAGGCCCAGTTTTAATGCATGCATGATATCCTGTGTGCATCAGTGTGTATGTGTGTTGTCCTTTCTGCTCGTGATTGGGCTATTGATTGGAGTGAGCTAAAGTCTTTGATGCGTGTAAGACTCTGTCTCACTCACATCTCAAATTAAACCAGCTGTCAGTACAGTTTTAATCACTTTAATCTCTCTCACTTTCACTCGTTTTCTCTCTCTCATTCCTCTCGCTCCTTTAAACAGTCATCCATGGATTCAAAGCATGTGTCTTCATGTGTCATATGGTTCATTTTAAGTTCAGTGTAGGCCTCAGTGTATGTTCAAGGTCATATTATCAGTTTGCATCTGTACGTATATACTGTAATATGCATGTGTGTCTGTAACAGTCCATGTGTGAATGTCACAGCTTCAGCCTTCAGCTGAAATGAAAAATGTCATGCAGAGAGTGCTTATTTATTTATGCTGATTTTGAGACAATTACTTATTTATGTGTTTGTTTGTTGTTGTAGTTCCCGCTAACTGTAATCTGACTGCTAAATGAAGCGTGCGCAGTGGAAATTGTTTTCTTTTTGTGGGTTTTGAGAGGGATGGAGACAGCAAGAGGATATAGCAGAGTATATGATGCCCTCTAGTGATTGGTCTTTGGGTCTGCGTATATAATATAGTGTTTCATTCAAACAGTCTGAATGTACCTGCAGTGGAGAAATCAGAATTGGTTGCTCTTACTGAACAATTTTGAATCACATGTTCACAACTAAACAATCATGTTTGGCAGTCTTAATATGTGAATTATGGATATTGTATATGCAACTGTAATGTTTTTAAACTTTGGCCATAATGTGATGTGCATATTATTTTCTTTTCTACAGGTTCTACATAGAAAGTATCTCTTACCTTAAGGACAATGCCACAATAGAGCTGTTCTTCCTCAATGCAAAGTCCTGCGTCTATAAGGTAAACTGTTGTCATTGTTCTATCACTAGAGGGCAGTATTAGCTAATGCCCCTTTACATCCATTTATTACTTCTATCTGTGCCCAAGGAGCACCTTAGCCTTAAATGCCACGTTACAGATTTCTCTGGAAAATGACATCATGGCAACACTGATTGACTGATGGTACTGTGAGAATTTGCACAGTATCAAGCTCCTCACTAGCACATTTATTAACATGTATTACATTTATTATACATATATACACTCTGATTCAAATGTTTGGGGTCAGTAAGGTATTAAAAAAGTCTTTCATTCAATAATGAATTGAACTGCTCAGAAGTAAACCATAAATACTTAGACATTGTTACAAAAGATTTCAATTTCAAATGCTGAACTTTCATTTAAAAAATGTTTTCCACAAAAATATAAGCAGCGCAACTGTTTTCAGTATTGATAGTAATAAGAAATGTGTCTTGAGCAGCAAATCAAGAAAATGATTTCTGAAGGACTGGAGTAATGCTGCTAAAAATTCAGCTTTGCATCACAGGAATAAATGGCATTTTAAAGTAGAAACCAGTTAATTTAAATATAATTTTTAATTAAACATTTCACAGTATCATTGTATTTTTGATTAAATACATGCAGTCTTCTGAATCCCAAACTTTTGAATTGTAGTGTTTATATATAATAAATATAATTAAATATTTGCGATAGCTGTTATTCTGCCATTATAATTTGTTTCAAAAAAGTGCTTCATTCTTCCAAAATCATTCCGGATTTGTGAATGTGTGTGTGTGTCACTGGTCACATACCACAGATTCCCAACATGAGCTCATTGCTCACTCTTTACTCTAGAGTCAGCTTTCCAATATATGCCAGTACTTTTTGTTGTGTGTGACATTCCTGAAATTGTTATGTTCAGCAAAGGTAATGAATCACTCTGTTTGACTTGGTCATTGAAGTAATTAAGACCCCCTACACTTTAAAAACCCCCCTCACATAAAACCCATGTGTGCGTATGTGGTTTTATCCTGCTATTGATTACACAGGAAATAGCTGAAGGGATTTAGATAGACCCTTAAGTGATAAGTCAGCAGATCAGGTCATTAAAAGAGAGAGAGATAAGAAAAGAGACAGATTAATGGAGATGTCTGGTCTGCTGTGATCCTGAACTTAAGGGTCCCGTTCTCTCTGTCTGTCTGCAGGAGCTCATAGAGGTGGACAGCGAGGTGGTGTTTGAACTGGCCTCTTATATCTTACAGGTAAGATCATGTCGGACTGTTTATCATTTTGTGGACCTTCATAAACCATGCAGTGAACTTTCATAAAGTTCATACATCTCAAATACACTTGTGTAAGCGTTATTGATTCATATTCAGGTCACTACAGTATTTCAGCCTGACAGGGTGCTTTATTTTAAATCTAAAACAGGATGTATCCTTGGTGCTGTAAGTTATCCACACGAGGGAAGTACTTTGGAGAAATGTTTTTCCTTTACGACTCTGTGTATGTGTGATCCAGGTGTAGTATCAGGCATGTTATGTGTGTTTGACCTTTTGGAGGATTCAGTCCAGATGGCTGCGACTTCATCCCCTACTGAGACACACATGCACCGTTCTGTGTATCAGAGAATACGATCTTTCCAAACGGTCTCGTCTACCATCAAACACTCATTATTGATACTAAAATGTGTCTTTTTTTTTCACCCACAGGAAGCTAAAGGAGACTTCACGAGGTAAGAGGCTGTTTGAATGAACTAATCACCTTCCAGTGACCTCTTTTACACTCACACACTATCAAAGTCTCTATCAGTGTGTCACTGCAGAGTGAAAGCAGATCCAATTTGTGGCGTATATCAAACTCTCCTTCCCACATAAGCACATGCACACGATTCAAGAGAGATGGAGAGAGAGAAAGAGAGAGAGAGAAAGAGAGATATGGGGGTGTGAACCCTGGGAACGGAGACAGAGGGGAGGAAATGGAATGCAGAGGATAAACAGTGTTAAATTACACACACTAACCCCTGGCTCTCTCCATCAAACACACACACTTACACAAACACTTTCTACACACAGTATCTCAGCTGCAAATCTGTCACATGTGCATCCTTCCAGCTTTATTCTGTCACTCTGTTTTCTTCGACTCAATTTCCCCTACCTTTTACACTTCCTCTTAACCTCTCCACTGCTCTGTGTTTGGAATGGCACATTACCATACTGCCCTAATTTTTGCAGTATGCATTTTATATATTGTGTGCACATTTTGTGTTTGTGGAGTGCTCTGATAGTCACTGACTTTGCCAAAATGTGAATTATACAACCTGAGCACATTGTAAGGGATAATATATTAAACTTCCATTTCAGGAATGAACTGGAAACAATATCAGTTGTGATTTTAACAGTTACATCTTGATTTATTAGCTGATCAGATTGCCATCTTTACATAAATTGGTTGCAAAAGAAAAAATAATTTTTATTTTCAAGTATGTGAAAATTATTATCATTTACACAATTATTATTACTGTTAAATTGCAATTATAATAATGATAATAATGAATTATTATTAAAATATTAATATTTATAATATTAAAATATTTTTTTATAAAAATATTTCATTTTAATTAATTTGCCTTTCTGTGTCTTCTGTCTCTGTTCTGTCATTCTGATCGACTTATTTTTTTCACTCTGTTAGGTGCTTCTATTTCTGAGTATTTTGTGTTATTTTCACAGTAATGATGCTACTAGGGCTGATCTGAAGAAACTGCCAGCACTGCCTACACAAGCACTGAAGGAACACCCTTCACTTGCATACTGGTGAGACACGCACACTTATACACAGCTGTCAGCTGATAATGGAGAGGTATTAACGAGATGTATCTGCTCTGTGTTTTCTGAGCACCATG
>JAUZSZ010000130.1:3519711-3530917 GCA_034780575.1 Labeobarbus marequensis
AATTTCTTCTAAGAATACTGAAGAAAACTTATTTATACATTTTTAATTTATTTATAAATAAATAAATATATATAAAATGTAACTCAAACACAAAATTTTTTGCTTAGAGCTGTAAAATTTTAAATGTAGTGATGTCTGAAAAACATAAGTAACAAAACTGTTAACCATTATTACCAAAATACAACAGTAACTAAAGATATTACTACAATAAACAGTTTTATATTAGTAATATTACATTACGACACATGTATTAGTCATCAATGTTAGTAACAATATTAAATAAAATAAAAATAAAAGCTTCTCGTGTTGTTTGAAAAAAAAACGTATTTACCTTGATTTATTAGCAAATATGTTTTTTTTTTCGGGAAGTATAGCGATGTAAGTTAAAGGTTTCCTTCTCTCTTTAAACATTTCTATCTCTCTGTAACACTACCTGGCTGAATTTGTGCATCATCGTTTATTTTTACGAGTATCACTACTGGACTTGTTAATGTTGTGCAGTGATGATAAACCAAGAACAACTTCCCATCTCGTTCCAACCATATATTACACAATGGACGCGCACATGCAGCTAGCACGAGCTAGTTACTTATCGCGCAATGCAAGTCGATTAAACGGGTCTGGTAGTGTGCAAAGGCATATAACATCTGGCCTGTTCGGCTACATGTAGCTAACTACATTGAAAACAATATGTTGAAGCACATAATGCTCAAAATTACCTTTAAGTGGAGAGGTTTCTCTTACAGGAGGGAAGGCAGGCACTTCTATCAAAACAGCACAGTCGAGCTGCAATAACCAGTCAAAATCAATCGATAGCTGATTTAGAAAACACCACACGAGGGCGAATCACAGGGGCGTGGCTGTTGTCAGAACTAGATTGTGCGGTTTTGCATACAGAATATATATCGTTATTTAACTGGAGATTTAACATCCTCATGTTAAATTTGAAGATAAAATGTCACATAAGGAGAAAAAAGTGTCTATGAAGGTACAGGAAAGGTGCAGGTGAGCCTCTCCACCTCCACAGTACTTGGTAAGCAAGATTGTCTTGTTTTTCTTTAGTTTAGAATTTGTCATAGATGTAATATAATAAACTCAATTGTAGTGATTTATATATATTTTAAAACATTTATTGAGCTCTGTTTGAGACACTTTTTGTGCTAATATTGCTGCAATAATGTAATGTCTTTGCCTTTTGTAATGATTTACCTTTTGGGTGGCATTTCTTAGCAAACACTGAGAAATGCAATGATGCAATGATATCATATCTTGCGTTTAATTCAGTTTATTTTATTTTATTTTTATTTTTGATTGGTATAGAAAAAATATTATATAAATGGTAGGGTTGTTGTAAATGAGAACTAGATTAAGAACAGGAAAACTGGATGCATTAAATGTGATTTATGTTGCTGAATAGTAAAACAATATTTTGTAAAAATGTGTATAGTTGAAAATATCTGGTATAAAAGTTCACAGACATACTGTAAGAAACCAACCTGAATACAAAGATTGCATTGTAAAGAACCATGTGCATGCATTTTAAAATACATTTTGTCCTTTTCTTTTTCTTTGACGCACATTGTCATTGACTCTGGTTCTGGCTTATCTGAAGGACATCACTGGACCCTTACTGGACCCCCTGCAGTTTGCTTACCGAGCAAACAGGTCCGTGGATGATGCAGTCAACATGGGACTGCATTACATCCTGCAACACCTGGACAAATCAGGGACTTATGTTCGGCCTTCAACGCCATCATTCCAACACTCCTCCAGACCAAACTAACCCAGCGCTTGGTCTCTAGCTCTATCTGTCAATGGATCACCAGCTTTCTGACAGATAGGCAACAGCTAGTGAGACTGGGGAAATTCATGTCAGACAGCCGCATCATCAGCACTGGCACCCCTCAGGGCTGCGTTCTCTCCCCACTGCTCTTCTCCCTGTACACCAACGACTGCACCTCTAAGGACCCATCTAGCTCCTGAAGTTTGCAGACGACACCGCACTCATCGGCCTCATTCAGGATGGTGAGGAGTCTGCCAGACAGGAGGTTAAAGAGCTGGCTGTCTGGTGCAGTCTAAACAACCTGGAGCTTAATACACTCAAAACTGTGGAGATGATCATGGACTTCAGGAGAAACCCCCCCGACACTCCCACCACTCACCATCATGAACAGAACTGTGGCTGCAGTGAAGACATTCAAGTTCCTGGGATCCATCATCTCCCAGGACCTGAACTGGTACACTCACATTTTTGGACACCCCTTTTTGAACTTTTGCCATCTGGCCGGCTCTACAGATCCCCAAATACCAGGACAGCCAGGCACAAGAACAGTTTCTTCCCCCAGGCAATCCACCTTATGAACAGTAAGAACCTTATGACTCCTGTATCCCACAGTAACATCAGTGTTTATTAAAAAAAAACACTGTAGCGATCCACATGTATGTTCTCAAGATCAGTGTACATTTACAGTTAATAAGTTATTTACAACATGGGAGAATGAGAGACAGCCGTACATTGTACAATATGACGTGACATGACTTTGAATGCTGTGATTCATACATCACAGAGCGTTATACTCCACACACTTTGAGGGATCTGTTGGGAAATGTTTCTGACAGATTGTCATTAATCTTTTCAGCCCCTGTGAAAAGACAAAAAAGACAATCACTGATCTGCTAAAAATCACAATGCTCTATGTAATATAACAAACTTCTAGTCATAATATCATTTCAGACCTGAATGTATTTCCTCTGGGTCTCGTCGTTGAGCACATGGGCGACGTGTTTGGAGAAGATCTTCTCACGTCCAGTACGAGCATGGATACCCACCATGGTCACACCGATGGGCCACGGAGCGTTTCCTATAGCCATCTGCAGATAAGCATCGTTTGCCTGTATGTACACAGTGTGTTAGTTGGGTTTCCTCACAAATATACCAATTACAAACTGTCAAAGTATTGCAATAAGTAAAACTTACCTTAACATATTCCCTCTCCAGCATGAACTTTATGATGTCTGTGATGGACTCCTTAATATCTGCTGGCAAATTCTATTCATGGAAGACATAATAAGCCTGCGAGTCTCTATCTACTAATAATACTGTTTAAAAAAAACCTTGTAGAACAGCATACCTTCTTACGCAGTTTTCTGAACAGAGGTTCCAAATAAGATTCAGTCTGTTTTTGGGTGGCACTGGCGAGTTTGCCCTGGACACTGCGCTTCACATGGTCCTCTCGGCTGTTCAAATCTTTAGCCCACACGCCCAGCAAAAACTATAAGAATAAAAATATACTTTATTTTAGATGAAGTGCCTTAAAAAAAAAAACCCTCTCTTTACACGTTGAAACACACAATGCATAAAAATATACAATATACAAAAAAAAAAAAAAAGTAATTTAATAATTAACTTTAAAAATACACATACAAGCACACAAAATAAAATGATTATACTTTTAAATTGTGCATCAGATTCTCATTAAATCATTAATATTTTAAAATATTTAAATAATTAGAATATTGTCTAAATGCATTACTATCAAATCAGTACATGATTTAAACACTCCAAAAGGGATTGGAAAAATAAGTGTCATTTTTAAAATCACAGTTTAATTTAAAAAAAAAAAATACATACCCTTAAAACTTTATTTATGATGTCCATGTCTCTAACATCATTGCCAGTGCCAAGAGACGCTCCCAAAGCCTGTTTAAGACAGGTTATTAAACATGAATGTTACAGTTATAGAACATCACATATCTTTTGTTATATTATACAATTTATTAAAGCCATATGAGCTGTAGTATCCAGACAGTTGGGACAGACCATTGTTGATAGTCTAATTCAGGGTTTCCCAAACTTTTTTTGTCAGCTGAACCCCTGTGACCTAAGAGATTTACTTGTAAGGACCCCCTTTTAATAATTTAACAAATGTTCATATCCACTGTTCTCTGATATTCTCTTAATGGTCATATTGCATACAGGTAAAAATAAAAAAATAAAAATCTTTTTAGCAAGTGTTTTATTTGAAAAAAATTTACATTTTTAGGATTTGATTAATTACTAGCATTTCATCAACACAAACCCCAGTTTGGAAACCCTTGTCTAGTTATTTCAGTTAGGAAGAACATTAGATTTCAGATGTAAGACTATAGTGCCACCTAGTGGGACCATGATAGAAGTACTTCTCATTAGGTACATTACAGATTCTGGAGTTGATGTGCTGTAATTATTTTGCCATGCAGAAGTAAGCTGTTTTCTGTGAATGTGCAAGATTTATTATTTATTAGCTGCTAAAGGTAAAAATTCAGTAAATGGTAAAACTATTTGCACTACATACTAGTGTTTCTAATTACAACAAATTAAAATCATGATAACAAATATCTGTTTGCAATGTCAAGCAGCATAAAAGGACTGTTTTGGTACAGCTAATATAACTGGAAGCCTTGCACATTTACAAATGCCTGCACCTGCTCTTACATTAAAAATGAGGATATGAATTATTTTAAGTTAATGTTATAGGTTCTGTGTGTGTGTGTGTGTGTGTGTGTGTGTGTGGGTTCACCTCCAGCTCCTCAATGGTGGTATTTTCTTCATGAACTTTGAGATCGTGTTGTGTGTCCAGTTCAGTACCCTCTGCTCCACCAACAATCTCATTCAAATACTGCTGATCGATCTTATCCATGGCGGCCTTCAGATCATTCCTCAATCCCTATACACACACAAGGTAAGCCTTAAAAATTGTGTCAAATTCAGCATGAGTCCATCTTGACAGAACTTTTCTTGCAGGGAAATTAAAAAAAAATTCCCAGTAAATAATATATATGACATGAGTGTGAAGATGGTGAGAGGAGAGGTGGGTCTTACCTTGTTTACTTCTGGTGCTAGAATTTCAATCTTCCGGAGCCTCTGGAAAGCATCATAATCCGATTCGCCAAACAGACGGATGGGTTCACCACGTTCCCTCAGACGTCTGATCACCTGCACACAGCCAAAAGATTTACTCTTCATCCAAGAACAAAAACAAGCTCATCAGGTGAGCTCTGATTGGCTGACCCACCTCCTGTCGAGAGAGCGTCATTGGCAGCTTCTCCTCCGTGAGCTCCAGTTCTAACACAGGATTGGATGATGTAGATGGAGGCGCCTCCTCCTCGGTCTTGTCCAGCTTGGACGAAAAAACAAAACAAAAGTCATATTTTAATGACCGTTAAATTAGTCTGATACCACTGCAAAGGATATAATTGTAAGATTAAGAAGGGCTGCTTGCAAATTAATAAGCTTGTCAATAACAATCCTGGCAAGATTTTACAGAATATAAGGCCTAAAACAAATAGTTCTCCATTTAAGCATGCAGCTCTGCATTTTTAAAATGTGATTAAATCCTCATCTAATCTTATATAAATATGAGTGCACATAATTGTCCCAAGATGCAATGGGTGAACAGCATATATCATTTGATTGGCCATGCTATATCTTGACACCGGTTTTAATTTAACACACTATGCATGCAATATCAAAACCAAATAAGGAAGCTTAAACAACAAAAGAGAACTGCAAAAATGAGAGAGCAGGCAAGGCATCTAGAATTCAAACGTGCTTTGCTCCTGGGTGGGCATCTCTGTCCCATAAGGGCACCGATTTTACTGTGATCGTTATGCGGCTGGGCTGAAAATTCAGATAGTGCTGCCTCCAGCTTTGTGCAACACTGGGAGCAAAGGCAATTAAACACACAAATGTTCTTCAGTCATGCTGAAACCTGGTCAAACATCTGTCTGGCAGCATGCATTCTGTCTGCCTGAGCCCTACCTGTCGCACAGGCTGCTCATTAGAAACCTACACTCACAGAACACACACACAGACAGCAGGAAAGAGAATATGAGAAGAGATACACAGCAGACAGAAGACACCACTCCAGCGTGAGAAGAGAACTAAAGAGAAAGAGCTTTCTGAAAGGAATATTTCACCCAAAAATGAAAATTTGCAGCAAATTTACTCACCCATGGGCCATCCATCAGAACAGATTTGGAGAGATTTAACATTACATCACTTGCTCACCAATGCAGTGAATGGGTGCCGTCAGAATGAGAGTCCAAGCAGCTGATAAAAACATCACAATAATCCACACCACTCCAGTTCATCAATTCATGTCTTGTGAAGAGCTGCGTGTTTGTAAGAAACAAATCCCTCATTGAAATGTTATAACTTTAAACGGTCGCTTATGGCTAAAATAAGTGTCCATAATCCATAATATTGCTTTCTCCAGTGAAAAAGTCAAAAATATGCACAGATCAAGCACAGTTTAAAGTTTGTTTAGAACTGTTTTAAAGTTAAAACATTATTTTGCAGTAAAAGTACAACAGTGGATGGAAACTGGACTCGTATTTTTAATAAAATATGAAATTTATTGTCTAAAATATAGACAATATAATACAGATGACTCATATTTTAGTTGTAAGCAATGGTCTGAAGTTAAAAAATGTCTTGATGGATTGGTTTCTTTCAAACACACAGCTCTTCACTTCACAAGACATTAATTGATGCATTGAAGTCGTGTGAATTACTGTGATTTTTTAGCAGCTGCTTAGACTCTCGTTCTGACGGCACCCATTCACTGCAGAGGATCCACTGGTGAGCAAGTGATGCTAAATTTCTCCAAATCTGTTCTAATGAAGAAACAAACTCATTTACATCTCGGACAGCATGACGGTGAGTAAATTGTGAGTATGGGATAGAAGATATTTTTTGAATGGGACAGTTCATTTCTTTGAAAGCCACAGTAGATGACTGACAGACAAGTAGATGTAATCTAAAACTGGAGCTGATCATATTTAAGAGATTGCTAACACCTGCTACAGTGTGGTTAAACGTGTTTTCGAGCAGCTGTGGTCAACCTTGTGAGAATGTTTAAGTGAATACATGAGTGAATCATGCTGTATTCACAGCTTGGAGTTTATACCTTGTATCCACATCTCCTGTAATAATCCTCCTCTTCCTTACGCGCGAGATCAGCCCGTTTGAAGTATTTCTTTGAGTCCTGGAGAAACAACAAAAGTACGTTACAGCATTACACAAACCCACACATAGGCACACAACAGCATACGCATCAAAACAGCTGTAAGAGACACATCATGTAAAGTGTAAACAGTCGCTACTCACATCTACGAGCTCTTTCTCCTCAATGAGTTTTCTTTTCCTCGCGATCTCTGCTTTGAGGATGTCCATAACTAAAAAAAAAATAACAAAAAGTCTTTATCAGAAAATGTGCCTCTTTTTTTTACATAAACATCCAACGGGAAACAGTTTAGACGCTTCCGTTCTCTAGTTGTCTGGCTGCTGAGCGCAATCCGTTACTGCCATCTAGTGGACAAATCTGAGATTGACGCCGGAAAAAGTTTGAAGAGTCGCAGACTTCAGAGCAAAATAAAAAAGAGAAAGAAAAGCGTTTGTATTTGTATCTTTTTAAAACTATCTGGACGAAACCTCTTCATCTCATATATTAAAAATATATCGCATTTTTATAAGTAGTACGAACATCAGTTACATAGAAATATGAATTATTTAAATTAATTATTTATTTTAAGTGATAAGCCCATTTTGTGTTTATTTTTATTTATGTGGGCTTGTTAACTGAGCAGCGGTCATTCACTAGGCTACTTATTATTATTACTATTATTATTGATGATGATGATATTTCAGATTTATTTTAAGTTTATAAATGTTTGAAATGTTCATTTCATTTATTTTAGCTATATATTATAAATGATAAATCTTATTATTATTATTATTATTTTAAGTTTCCGCTTTTACTTTGCGCTCCACGTAATTAAAACACAGATAGCCTAAACATTTATGATTTAATTATTATTATTATTATTTTTTTTTTTTACACTTTTCAACCCTATTACTCCTTTGTGAGAGTAGTCCCCGACTGCCAAAACTGACAGGAAAGTTTCTTCTCCTCCTGACAACAGAAAGCCAGTCATTTTCCTCCAGTCCGTCCAATGTAAATGTGGACCCTCGTATTTGCGCCCCACAAATATTAGCGACCATCAGGTGGCGCAAAGGAACAGACGTGACGAATTCTGAAAGAATTAAGAGGTTTATTTATTTACATCACAAACGAGCAGCCCCGCAGGAGAATGTAAACGCGTCCTGTCCATCCTCCTCCTCCTCCTCCTCACCACCACCACCATCATCATCATCAGTCCAGAGAGACCCGCGCTTATTATTAAAGCTCAGGTTCGCTTCACTCATCATCAGCTGGACTTAATGAGTTTGTCAGTGATTAAAGAGCCTGCGTGCTGATGAACTGGGCTGGATTCTGCCTCTTCACCGCTCTGCCCTTAAAATGGAGAGGAAGCGGAGCAGGAAATCGCAGAGCTTTAAACTGGTGAATGATGCAGGTAAGCAGACATACGGTCCTGTAGATGACAGCAGACAATAGAGGCGTTACGTCAGCACTCTGGAATGCACCCGTGACACAATGTATACCTCATTGTCCTGCTCGCATCATCACAATGACAGACGCTTCGTTCTGGATTATTTTCGTCATGTGTAATAACATGCTTTTCGGCGTAAAAACATTTTCATCTTGCAATGCGTTTAGTCTGTCCATGTGCACTTCTTCAAGTGTGATGGAATACAATAAAGGTCTGTTTGCCGCGTGAATGTGATGATGGTCTAGAGATGAAGCTCTTCACAGTCACGCAGCCTACAGGTGGTCCTGCAGCATCACTTCATCACATCTGCACCGCACAGACGTCACGCATACAGCTGCTGTTATGAGTGACATCACAACACGTCAAGCAGCGTCCTGCTGTACTTCGTCTAAAACTATTTAAGACGCTTTCCTAATTATTATATATGCGTTTTTTAACAGCTCATACAAATTGAGAGCCTATATGCAATATCTGTGCTTTTAAAAATGAACTGTTTAAAAATGCTGAAAACCCTTCATGTTCTGATGAGATTTATTTGACTGTTTTTATGTCTAATGTCATAGACAATTCAGTGTTTTTTTAACATTTTCCCTCTGACCTAATCAAAGTTGAATTTTAACAAATGCTGAAATCTGATGTCAGTTCTTGTATGTTACACTGTACAATGTCATATCATATAGCTGACCAAAAAAACAAAAAAAACACGAAAACAAAAACAACAACAATAGAAAAAACACTTTTTTGTTAATATTGTCTTAAATTATATAAAACAGATATAGATTTTATACCATTCATGTATGGTGTATAATTGTATATATCTGTATGGGAAAAATAAATCATACAAATAAACACAAGACAATGATAATAATAATAATAAGAGAAAATAAAATAAAAAAAACATTATTTTTAATAATGTTATCAGTCAGAGAATCTAATTGTTCATGTCAATATTCATTGCATTTTTACTACATTAATTTCATGAATGCTGATGTATATCTCATGTTTGAGGATCCCAGTTTTTTATGGACATTAATCAAATGTGAAATTTGTTTTGTGGTTTCGTTTTGTAGTTTTTATAAAAAAAATAGTTATGAATATCAACTTGATACTAAAGTGCATATTTTTAAGCAACTGACATGACCTTGACATGATCTGACATTGTGAACAGACAGACTAGATAGACAGATAGATAGCTTTCCCATTTCCTCTACTCTCCTATGAATAAAAGGCTAAAAAGACCATTTCTAAATGAAATTGTGTCATGACCTCATAATAATGTGAAAACTCTGCTGTGATTCATTTAGATTTTAGCCATGAAATGGATGATGTGGACCAGAATGACACTGAAGGAGATGCCTTGGATGCTTCTGAGACTGAAGGTAGCTGTCGTTCATCATAACACACTTGATGACTGTGTTCTGGTTCTGTGTGTTAACTGTGTCTCTCAGTCTGGTTAGGTGATGAAGGGATGGAGATAAAGAAGCAGATAACAGGCATGATGCGCTTGCTGAGTGACAAGACAGGACGAGTGTACCAGCGTGTTGGACGAGAGGGGGAGACCCTCAAACAGGAGCCTCAGGAGGAGGCTCTCAGCCTGCCTGTGGCTCAGAGCCCAGCCCCTGAACATCTCCAGTACGGCTGGAGCTCAGTCCTGATGACTCACGGCCAGTACGGCACCCGCTCCAAAACCCAGAGGATGCTCAACCACTCGAAAGCTAATGGTGAGTCTCTGAACAACAAAGCTTTATTGAGTGAGCAAAATCTGTCAAATGCTAATCAAAGCATGTTTAGGTATGTACGCCACACTATGATTATGTTCATATGCAGTGGCCGCAAAACATATCTGGACAATGAAGTCATGCTTTAAAATGTTGGAATTTACAATCAATGATAAATGCATTGCATTAGATGACAAATTGTCAAAATAAGTGGCATTTATTTAATAGAAATATAGCACAAGCACACTTTTCAAGCAAACATTTCAGAAACAAAGTTTATTAGGTGTTAAATCATAACATTTACATGCAGATTCTTTTATCCAAAGCAACTTCCATTGCATTCAAGATAAACATTTTCTTAGTTCACACACTTCCTAAAAAGTGAATCCATGACCTTGGTATTGCAATGATTGTGCTCTACTGTTTGAGCTATAGAAATGCTCTTTTATTTATGCAAAACACAGTTTTATGTTCAGTGACAAATATTTATGGCCAGCACATTTTCTCAGTTTACACATTTATTGAGTTCACTCAATTCGTTACCAGGTAGAACAATTAATATCTGCAACCAAATGATGCTATGATTAAATAATGAAACAAAATGTGATTCATTATTAAATCATAGCATCATTTGGTTGCAGATACCACTTGGTTGGACAATTTCAACATCTAATGCAGTGAAATTGAGACATCGTAGGTATGACAAATTTGGACCACTGTATTTTTCTATTTGTTCACTTACTTTAGTACTTTTTATTTTTTATTATTTTATTTTATTTTATTTTATTTTGTATTATTTTAGTACATTTATTCTATTTGATCATTTTAGTACATTTGATTATTTTATTTTATTTTACTTTATTTTATTTTATTTTATAACGCTTAGTTTATCACTTATTTATTTTATTATATATTTTATATTTATTTTAGTGCTTTTATTTTATTTGATCAGTTTAGTGCATTTATATATATATATATATATATATATATATATATATATTTTTTTTTTTTTATAAACAAAGCCTAATGTAAATGTAGCCATACAGAGGGAGCTG
>JAUZSZ010000130.1:3552682-3565154 GCA_034780575.1 Labeobarbus marequensis
AAAGCATCAGGACTTGTTCTGCATTTCTTTATCAGGCCCTTTCCAAACTCATTAAACAAGCAGCCGTGGAAATCCACATCGTCAGCAATTCCCTTTGCAATCATATAAGAACCTTCAATAATCTCCTGGCACTGAGAAACATAAGGAGCTTTAATTAGGTATCAGTGTAGAAATGATCTTGCAGTTGTCAGAATGAATATAAAACACCCAATTAGAATTAGTTCTAGTTTTGTGTGTGTGTGTGTGTTTATGTAAACACATGCTAAACACTAAGATGTAAGGGTTCATTCATACTGCTTTTGGGATGTCCCACTGTAGCCTGGTAGGGGGTGCCAGGCTTTTGTTGATATCTCCTTTGCAATGTCCCTCCACCGTATATCCAAGGTGGAAACAGTCTGTGGCTAAAACATACTAAACAGAAAGTTAAAATGTTTATTAATTCTTACAGTATTAATTACATATTCCAGTTATTATTATTAATTGTTTACCTCCCACATATGTCCTACGATAGGGGAGTCAGCCCATGAATGCTCAGTGTTGACGCCAATTTTACCATTCTTGTAGACAATCAAAGTGAAGGATTTATCAAACCACCTGACAGGCGAGAGAATTGTGTTTTAGTGTGAAGATGTGCAACTGGTCATGGTCATCAAAAATGAGTATCTGTTAAAAGAGCTACTTGCAGCGTTGTTATCATTAACTAAGACCAAAACAACTGATAAACATTTTCATTAATTGAAATAAAGCTGAGATAAAATAAAGTATAAATATTAGATGCAATACTAGTGCCTAAAGAGCTAAAATGACTAAATCTCAAAGGGAAAATAAATAACTAATAACTAAATATTAAAAATTACAAAAACTAATAAAAATAACAAACATAATTACTTGAACATTAAAATTAAAAATGAAATCTGAAGACAAAAATATAAGTAAAATTAATGATATTGTAAAATATTTTTAAAAATCATGTACTAATAATACTGAAATACCACTGGTTCTTACCTGTCATAACACTTTCCATGTAGTAAAGATTTGGCGTAGAGGTCTAGGGACCGTATTTTCTCTGGATCGTATCCATGTGCTTCATCGTCCAGAGTCAGAAAAAATGCAGCTGTTTCAATGGCCTCCAGAGACGCCCGGTTGACCCCTTCATTGAAGTACTTTAAACGGGCCCTGGCCCAGGGAACCCTGAATGTATTTTAAAAAGGGAAGAATTCATTCAGCATTTACTCACCCTCATTTTGTTCTTTATTTTGTGGAACACAAAGCAAGATTCTGAAGAAATTTCCATTGACTTCCATTGTATTTTTTTTTGTCCATATATTGAAAGTCAATGGCAACTAAAATGGTTTGGCTTCCAACATTATTCAAAATATCTTCTCATGGGTTCCACATAAGAAAGTCATACGGTTCAACCTGTTTGAACACACTCTTGAAGCTTCCTGGACCCCATTTTGGACCCCATTCTAGTACACAGTTGCAGGACTATTGTGAGCTCATGTTCACCTGTTCCCAGCAGTCAGTGAAGGGAGCTTATTCTCTCCAGGTTGAGGTTCAGACTTGTCATCCAGGATACGTTGAAACTGCAACTCAAGCTCTGAGGGCCAAAGGTGGCGACCACCATAGTACAGCCACACTTTAAAGAAACGGCCTCGATGGTACACAACCAAGTGCTTCCTGTCCTTCAGATGCTGCACGAAATCTGAGCACAAACAAATCAGTATGAGAAACCATCATGTCATGGTTTGAAATAAAAATCTGTAAGCCTATTGTCAAGTAGTATATAAAGCTGAAAATAACATGAAAAATGTCATTACCAGTCTCAATGCCAGGAATACGGGTGGTATTGAACATCCTCTCATACTGAAAAGAGCACATGGGGACAATCCCAAGAGCTCTCAGCTGAAAAGAGAGAACAGAGAGCATGGTAGGAAATTTTCTAATATTTATATTTTTCATGGTAATTCAGTGTTGTGGATGTTTCTATGTCAGTACCGGGGTAAGTTCTCCTCGCTCCAGCTTACGCCGATACTGCAGCATGGCATGGACTATGTTTGCTGCTCGTGCAGCCTGTCTGTGTGTAGGGATCACATAGAGCAAATCCTGGCAGATGGAAAGAGAGAAATGGAAACAGACCGTTTTAATAAATAAGGATATTAAAAAACAATAGCTATTAAAAAAAGAAAGAAATCTTAAATGTTTATGAGGGTCAACTCCTTTGTCAGGTGGTGGCGCTATTGGACCTGTTTTAAGTTGAGTTCCTATGAATTTCACATTTATGAGTTGAATGATTATTTTTAATAATCATTAAGGTTAAAGACTAATTTCCTAACAGGCTTATTGTAACACTGTAAGAGATATGCTACATGAAGATGTCTGCTCACCATTGTGTAGAAGTTGCTGTTGACCATGATGGGGTCCCGTCCTCTCAGGTAGATGTACTCCTCCCACCAATCACTCACCTGTTAACACACACAATGACATGCCTGTTAGTTTGCCAGCAGTCATAAAAGGGTTTCCAAGGGTTTATAGTCCACTCATGTAGAAGATCTCTGGCTTTGTTTGCTTACATAATTTGTGGCCCACCAGGATTTGAGTTTGAGGTGTTTTTGGAGTTTGGGTGCAGGATCCTTTTTGAAGTCATTAGCAACAATCTCCATCTGTTTATATTGCTCATCATCTAGAAGAGGTCGAACTGATTCAAGATACTAAAACAATGAAGAAAAGAAATAATATTAAGGAAAACAGCCGATACAGAGTGCAGTGTTATACTCCTAAGATAAAAAGAAAAAAAAAATTGATGGTGATTGCTTTTAATTTCTAGTGCTTTTAATCCCGCAATGCAAATTAAATAAGTAATAAAATTAACATGAATTTTTATATTTAGATGAATGGGTACAATGTAACCAGCACTCTTGCTATCATTATATATTCTTGACAGCTGATGATATTTTACCCTGCTGATTGTGTCATCAATGCTCGGTACTGGCAGATGGGGCAGAGATGCCTGGAAGCTGTAGAGCAATGGTCGCCGACCGGACAACAGCTTTACAAAACTCTAAAACAGACAGAATTATTCATAAAACTAGCCACTTTTAAAACTGCACTATACATATGTTTTATTTCTTGGGAGACGCACCAGCCAGACTTTAGTAGAGAAGCTCATTTTGCCATGTGACTCAAAGATCCAGCCGTGATAGGACAGGAGAGCTTTCAGGATGTACCGCAGCAGGAAGATGAATGATAACCACAGGCCTGTGGCAAACAGGATGGCACTCAACACCGTCTGAGTCTGAACGGTCATAAACTCGCTATATGTGAAATTTTTTTTTGAAAGTTTTATATATTAAAATACAAATTATTATTAAAAAAAAAAAAGATTTGCATGCAATTTACACAAGGCCGTATACACATGTTGTTCTTTAGGACTGTTTGTTTCAAAGCTGCTTTAATCATGCATGACACTAGCTTAGATTTATGTATTTGTGTTTATATATAACCATCATGGCCATACCTAAAGTTTCCATGAATGCGTTCATAAGTTACCTCACAGGTAGAGATGTCTTGATCCTATCAATCATGCCCATAGAGGGGTCGATCCTGGCATACATGGTGCTCATTATTGCAATAACTACAATTAACCAGCTGGAGGGACTGGCGGGGTACACACCTGTGAGAACGCCATTCTGTTCAAAACAAAATAAAATATTATTTTCATTAGACAGACAGACAGACAGACAGATTGATTGATTCACCTTGAAGCGGATGGCACGTTTCTTCCATGATGTCACTCCAGATAGGTAGATGTGTTTGAGAACCTCGCGGCTCAACTGTAGGTCAATGCCATCAGGTGTGACGGTGAACTGAAATGCCACTGCCTGATGAGCCTCTGCCATTATACAGGCTTAAAGCACAGCCTGAGGATTGAGATCACAATAAATGAGGTCATAATCTTTAGAAAAATCTCAGTTTATGCTGTGTTTGCATGCCGTTTCAGCTCAGTTGGTGTAGCTTGGTGGAAAGATCTGGGCTAGTAAGTGAAAGGTTATGCTATAGGGATGACGGATGGATTATCACCATTGTGCTATTTCTGATACTTAACCTGAATGTTCCTGGGATCAGTGTATTGTAAGTAAATGTAGATACAACAAAGACTATAGAAGGGACTTTGAGATACAGCTAAACAGTTAAAAAAGTCTTAAACTGCTTAAATTATAATAAGAGAATTTATGTCATAATATATTATGAGGTTGAAACCTGGCAGGGTAAATTTACACACTGTATGATCAAAGACAGGTCCAGATCTGCTGCTGGAAATATCACATGAAATTTATGAATTGGAGAATTATTAAGATCAATCACCACTGTGCCATTTCATCTCAAATTGCTCCAAAGAGAATATGCTTTAACAAGATTCAAGTCTCTTCTAGGTTATACGATTCTGATAAATGACAAAAATGCATTTATTAGAAACAATATAGGGATCTACATAGGACATGTATTCCTCTGAAGTCACAGAGTTCAGTTATGCCATGACACTGTCAAGCTTATGTTTCTTTTTCCATGTCATATGACTGCAGCCAGAAGAAGTGGGGCAAAGTTGAACAGTCAGAAATAACATAGTAGGACATCTGAGAGGGCTGGGCTCTTGTGTGATGAAGCCAAAACACACGTGACATCTGACACATGACTGCGTAGATGAGGAGATTAAAAAAAAAAAAAAATAGAATATGCAAGTTGCTAAAAATACACTTTTTATATTAAATTGGACACATATATTGCTATATGGTAAATTTTGTGGATCATATAATAATATAAATATAAACAATATATCAATTTCAAACACCAGTGGGTAGTGCAATTAAAAATGACATTGAAAAGCATGTTTAAAAATTGTACTTTAATAAAACTTTAACAGTACTTAAATATTTACTACAAAGAAAATATTTGTGATCACCAGAATAATAATTGATATCGGAAGTACTTTGATGAAAAATGTAAGCTGTACAATTTTACAGAGACAAAATAGACAGACTACACAGAACTCAATTTAGCTTAATCATGAAAGATTATCAAACAGAAAGATTCAGGTTGTCTCAAAAGGATTTTAATAAGAAATAAAATTAATTTGCATTACCTGCAACAATGTAAGTCCAATGAAACTCAATGGATAATAAGATACAATTTTCTTTCAGTACGGCTGGAATGTCCTTTACGGAAACACTGAAGACTGTTCTTCACTCTTGTGCCCTTCAGTTGACTACTCGTGTACTCTGTAGCTCAGTGACTAGTTATCTCCTCTTCTGCTCAAACTGTCTCTTCTCCCTCCCTCTCTGTTTTCCTTTATTTTGCGAGTTGCCTGTTTTCTGAGTGTTTGCTTTCTTCTTGTACACTCTAAACTACTTGTTACATAGTGGTCCTCATAAATGCTCGCTCTCGTTTTGTGTATGTGTAACTAGATACTCTCAGGGCAGAGTTAAACTGGTGGCTGTACAGTCAGAGCACACTGTATGATCAAACACAGGCCCAAATCTTAACAGTGCAGCTGGCAATATCCCACAGCTGCATACCATAGCATTCTGATGATTGTTGTATGAGACTGAGAGACTTTATGTACATGTAGGGATGTAACTTTGTAAAACATCTTTGAAATAAGGCTTGTGAGTGTGTTATGTAATATGTCAGGCATCTTAAATACACATTTTTTAATACTGCATAGTAAGGAACTTGATGGACAATAACAGAAATTTGGATTTGTACATTTTGTTGAGAAAATGTGAGCAGTGCTTACTTGTCCAAAACCTGCTGCCATAATGCCAGGGTGTTGTAAAGTGTTTGCTAATGTGTTCTGATTGGTTTTAGGTGGTTGCTTACTGATTTCAGGGTTAAAGATCCCACCTCAAAGTTTCTATACTTATGAGGTATAAATTTATGATATTTCACGTTTCACATTATCAGGTGAAATAATTCTGATTAAAGTAATGACACACCTTTCCTCAACAGACTTCAAGATTTGGGGAATCATTTGTGTCCAAAGCATAGATAGTTCTGAAAGAGTTATGTACAAAAATTACAACAGTTTAAATTTCTGAAATACTCACACTCAAAGTATGTACAAAGGTAATGGTAGCATCTTAGCAAGCACCACTAATTGTGTACAATTAAAGTGTACTGTCTAAACATTAATTATGGCAAAGAAAGATTATGCCACTATAACAGGTTCTCACAAAATGCTTTACTTATATACAAGTTGATACATTTATTTAGGAGAAATATTTCATTACATTTTGTTGCAATTAAACCAGAAGAAAAAGAAGGTCAGAAGTAGAGATGGAAAAGACTCTCGTAGCAGGTGGTGACAGGAAGTGAAGGTAGAGGACAGAGGGACATTGCATGCAGGTTCAGTTTTACTACAGAATTGCCCTTAATTCCTGACATGTAGACCTCGTTATGCAGAACAGTGCCCTGGCCAATTAAAGTGGTCTTCTCTATTGCTCTGATACTTCCCCACTTCTGAGAGTCCACACAGAAAGATGTCACCATGGTTTCAGAATTGTTCCCACTAATTACAACCAACTGACTATTGGCAGCACCCAGGACGTGCAAGATGGGGAGGTCTGCACTGGAGCGGGTTAGTGTGGGGAGCAGTTCACACCAGCAGTCTGAGAGGAAGAGAGAGAATTGTGGCAAAGAGAAGGACAGGTTAAAGTTAGGATGAAATTGAAATTCACTATATATATTTTCTAAATGCATCTTATTGATCTTGTAAATGATTTATCCATGCATATGATTTCTCTCTGGAGTTGTCTGCTGGAAGATTCACTTGAATTTATGTCACAACACTGTTAGTTCATACTTCGAAGCCAGAGGCTAATAGTCAACCTTGAGCAACCTTATAGCTTGAGCAAGAAACTCAATGGCAACAGCTCATGGATCATCCCTGAATGCTGTCTGAACCTACAACCGTTCGGTTTCCACCTCAGATCTTTAATCACTAGGCTACATCACACCAAGTTGTACCTTGTCTAGTATCGTAACGCAGCACCAGTTTCTCTCCAGTTCTCTGGATGTTCCCCAGTACATAGAGGCAGTGTCCCAGGCTGGTTGTGAGTGGGGAATCATGGGAAAGGGACAGGCTGAACTGGAAGTCTGTCAGAGGGAGAGAGGAAACAAATTCCCAGGTGTCTTTCCATGGATCGTACCTCTCCACAGCGGTGTAGACGGCTGTGCTGGAGTCAGGAGTCACAAGGGAATCCAGATACCAGCCACCAACAGCAAAGATTCTCCCTTCACACACAGCTGAACTGAAGTGACGCCTGTGCTGAGAGGGATCATGGACAATCACATATGAACTTTGACTTTATTCTTGCATATCTGATACCTATCAGTTGGGAAATGTGGGTTTTGAGAATGAGACCTTAAAGGGATAGTTCACCCAAAAATGAAATTTCTGTCATTAATTTCTCACCCTCATGTCTGTTCTGGACCTTGATCATGTTAGGATCCTTGCTGTGTATGGGAGGGTTAGAGAGCTCTCAGAATTCATCAAAAATATCTTAATTTGTGTTCCGAAGATGAGCGAAGGTGTTATGGTTTTGGAACGATATGAGGGTGAGTAATTAATGACAGAATTTTCATTTTTGGGTGAACTATCCCTTTAAAGGACAATATTTTCCGGGTTATACTATTATAGGTTGTTAGGATGGAACATGAAGAACTGGTATGTTACTGTTCAAAGGTCTACTAGACCCAACCAGCTTGACCAAGATGGTCTCACGGCGCAGTTAAGTTACATGCTTGTAATTCAGCTGGGCATCTATTTAATCCACCTCAGACCAGCTAATGACCAGCTTGAAACCTTAAGAGTAGGTGAGTGTACTATCATTGGCAATGATATTGACCTTTATCCTAATGTTCATACCTTAATCAGAGGAGCCGTTGATACCCATTGATTGGTAAAAGGGTTGTAGCGGAAGGATGCCATCTTAAACTCATAACCCTTCTTTACACGGTGTCTATAACCCCCTATGAGATAGAGGTAATTATAGAGAACCGCTGTGGTGAAGCACCACTTATCTGCACAAAAAGGCAGATCTGTGAGAGAACTCCATTTCCCATCTTCCTCCAGCCTGAAGAGCTTTCTAGCAGCATCTGTTTCTGGGTCATTCCATGAGGTCAAGTTCTCCTTCCTCAAGCAGCATAAGTGTAGAGCTCCATTTGACCTTAATCTGAGAAGCTCTGCTTTAAGGTGTGAATCCAAGCCCTTGCTCAAGTGTGGACGCTCCAGTAGATACTTGCTCAGATAGGTTAGCACAGTCTCTTGGAGCTCCTCACTGCAGAGTTCCTCAGCCAGCTGCAGATAGCCCAAGCAGGTGCACTCCGTTAAGGCCTGAGAGAGGGCGATCAGTAGACGATTGGTGAACCCGGAAGCAAGCAGGTAGGTGCTCACCCGTAGGTTTTCCACAAGGAGGTCTTCAGGAACACAGAACTGCTGTAGAAAGCAGAATTGTAGAAGGTTGTGGAAGACTGGAGAGGGAACATGTTCAAGGTACACCAGCTGTTCAGACGTCTCTCTCATGCAGGAGTGGGAAAGAGCCTTGAAATACTCGCTGCAGTCTGCAAGCTTCTCAAGATCCACCTGGAAGTAAGTGCAAATAGGCAAGACATCACCTATTTGTGGGTCAAGGTTCTGTGGTTTATGTGTATGCCATTGTAGATACTCACATGGAAAGTATGTGTGCTGGTTTGCACCATTACCATTTGTCCATTGCTCTGGTGTTGATAGGTCCTGTACTCTTGATTTGTTCTCCAGCTGTCTGACTCAGACTCCTCTTGTACAGCATCAGAATCTGTCTGTCTGAACTGAATCCAGTTTAAACTACTTTTGAAGCTCAAACATCTCTGTATCTGTTCTAAACTTCTTTTCAGCCACGTGCAAAAGTACATTAATACCACACCTATAACCTGCCATAGATTAGCCATGTTCCCATTTAGGTAGAAAACTCTAATACTTGTACGACTTCCGCTGCAATTTGAATGCAGTTAAAATTTTGCATTTGGAGCTTTTCTACACTATCATTTGAAGAAAAAAAAAAAAGCCTGACTCACAATCTCAGCCAAGGCCATGTCATTCCATGGTGGATGGAGGATAAATCCAGCCTGTTTTTTTTTTTTTTGGTAGATCATGCATGGTTGTTTTCGAGGCTCAATATGGCGCCTGTGTGCCAGAGCAATTGCTGTAGAGCTATTTTAAGGAATCGCTGGAGCAGGAAACAAAATATGGTGGGCCCTTCTGTTCAGTCTACTGAATTACACAACACTTGAACCATGTTGGGAACTGATGATGCTTGATTAATATACTTTATATGGATCTATGTGTTTAACACATTCTTAATTTTTGAACTGGAAAAGTAGTAGTGTTTTTAATAGTGCATTATCTTACATAAAATACATTGTTAAAATATGACACATATTATGGCAGAAATGTTTAAACCCAAAACAATCTCAACATCTGTGTACAACAACATTGCTTGGAATGGAATTCGAAACCCTTATGCTATAACAACTCAGATATTTAACCTTCAAGTTACTCCTAAAATTTCAAATACAACATTCACACCAATGTCAGCATGATTTTTTTAATGAGCAAAATTAATGGATACCTGCACAGCAAATGAACAAAAGGAAACGTACAGTACCAAGAGAAAAGTCTACAGTATAACTTGAATTAGTCAAAGCAATTATATAAGTTAACATTGGTTCTAACAGTGCCATTGCTTCTCAACTCAATATGTAAGAATCACAGATTCAATATCAACAATGATATTGGGAGCATGTTAAAGTGGCCTAGCCTAAAATGTTCATGGTCCCTCAATGTTTCTTTTGTCCCTGAACTTGCTACAACATACGGGAAAGAAAGCATTGTAAAAATAATAGATACATTTGTTTATAGACAGGGACAAATGCAAGAGCATCAATTTGACCATTCAAATTCTCCCAATATGATTCCAACAATGTACCATGATTCTTAAGATGATGATCCCACTAATTCACTGTATAATGTTATTATCCTTCATTTGTATTGTTCTTCTTCTGCCTCTTTTCAACTGAAGAATCATGCAGAGATGGTTTTACCATTTGGTTGAACAAAACAGTATACTTGCTTTGGACAAGTAAAAAAATATAAATTACCATAAAGCAATTAAAACAGAAAATCACATCAGCAGTTACATAAAAGACCTTTGTGTTTGGAAATGGGACAAAGGCATTTGTCAGTTTAGTAATTAAACTTCTGTTCTTGAGGTTGCATTTCATTTATGTGCAGTTCAGACTATATTTAAACCTATATACAAGTGTATTCAAGATGGCTGTAGACAATAGTTATTGCTACATATCAATATAGCAGAGCAAAGACTGTCAAATCCGAAGTAAAACACAGAAAAGCATAGCTCAAGACTCAAGATCATTTCCAATTATGAATACTTTTTCCAACTGAAAGTTAAATGTCATCAGAATCATACAGAAAGAGTAGTTTATGTGCCATTCTGAAACTAATTAACATGGACTCCTGAGTTTAAAAAAGACGTGCATTGTATTTCACAGTATGTAAATATTGCAATGTTTTAAAACTGTGTGGGAGGAAAAGTAAACAAGCTACTATACTGTTTTTGTTTTCAGATGAAAGTACAAACAAATGTAGTATTTGAAACTAGGACAAAAATGAAGAGACATCATTGGACCCTGTGGTTTACACAGTAATTATGATGGACAGATCGATTCTTGGTAGAATTAATAGGTAATGTTGACTACATGCAAGTTAGATAAAAAGTAAACATTAAATATTCAAAAAATACAGTTACATTATGATAAATAAACTTACAAAATGAATTTTACAGTTTGCCTTGTACAACAAAGAGGTATGAACAGTACGTGAATTGTATCAAGGTTTCAGTCACAAAATTCTATGCCCCAAGTTGCAGATAATTTATAACTTTTTACCTTCTGATTTTTTGGAAGGGACAAAAACAACTATAAAGCCCTACGAAATGACTTTAAGGCAGGCTAACTTTGGACTTTTCATTATTTAAAATTATTGCTCCCCAGGATGAACCGTTCTTTAGGAGTCTTAATTGTTTTGTACTGTGCCCTTTCTTGAATTTTTTTTTTTTTTTTAAATCAATCAAACCTAAAAATAGGTGATGCAAAATGATATCCTGAAGCATATGCAGCATGTTAACAATTTAGGAAATGCGCTTCTTCTGTTTGAAGTATGTGTCAAACCTGTGCTGTGCATAGTCCTGTGGAAAAATAAAAGAGAGAGACAGAAATTAGGAGATATGGCTCTTCTGTTTTACATGTCTGCAGATCAGTGATGAACAGAGGGGGTTTGTTCTGTATACATACTTATGTTTACTGTACACATGAATATGATGCTGTTTGAACTCTCAGAATTTAGTATTACTCATTTGTTTATGGGTAATTGACAAATAACATGGACATGTACTTTATATGAATGTATAAATGAATATTTATATTTTAGGTGCTGTATTGGCCACCACTGACATGCAGTTACTCAACAGTTAATTATCAAGTAACAATTTTAATACAATGACAGTCCTAAAAAAATCATCATAGAATGATTAGAAAAATGTTTGTAAGGGTTATAATTTGTTTGTGTGTGTGTTGATCCATTTTGTTTTTTTTTAAGTTTACCATATATCCAAACTCGATTTTGGAGAGCTTGGCTTGAATAATGGACCACAAACCCCAGAGGAAATGAGACGCAAGGGCAAACCTGTTTGTGTGCATGTTATTTTGAGACAAACAGATAAAAAGGTTACTAGGTAAACGAGAAAATACATCAAATGGTACACAGTGACACTTTTCCCATGTTGTGTCAATAAAAGTGTGATAGTAAATACAATTCATACCGGTTTGCCTCAATGATCATGTCCTCTTCTATCCTGGCTTGGTCAGCAGGTGCAATTCCCCCCTTTTCTGACAGATAGTGTCTGATAAAATGTAACTGAAAAACAAACCACAAACAGGCTCAAAATAATATCCATACGAATATTCATTTTGTTTTGATATTTAAAAAGGACTGATATTGTCCCCTGCCCCATGACACAATTTTACTAATTTCTCAATTTTACTAATTTGTCATTTCTAATGCTGTTAAATATTAACATTGTATGCTGCTGTTCTGACCTCTATAAGTTATAGTAATAACCTTTGACACACTTTTTATGTCAGGTCAGTTCCAGAACTTTCCACTAGATGACAGCCTCACCAAACTACATGTACATTATGTCCAACACAAATGTGACCCTGGACCACAAAACCAGTCATAAGTGTCAATTTTTCACAGTTGAGATGTATACATCATATGAAAGCTGAATAAATAATCTTTCCATTGATGTATGGTTTGTTAGGATAGGATAATATTTGGTCGAGATACAACTATTTGAAA
>JAUZSZ010000130.1:3642827-3653608 GCA_034780575.1 Labeobarbus marequensis
ATGTTCAAAGTAATACTTTTATTCAGCAAAGACACATTAAGTTGATCAAAACTGATAGTAGGAACATTTATAATGTTGCAAAGGATTTTTTTTTGGAATAAATGCTGTTCTTTTGACCTTTCAGTTCATTAAAGATTCCTAAAAAAGACATTGAACAGTTTTTTTATGTTGTTATCACAGTTTAGTCTAGCTTGACTCATGTTTCTCAGTTGGGGGTGTGTGTCAAAGGGAAAAGACCAATCTATCTAGATCTGTCCTTTGAGGCTCACACATACACACACATTCTGTCCGTCGCTTCACTAACACGAGAGGGTGTGGCAGTCTGTAGAAAAATGAACTTCCTGTTGGCAATCCCCGCATGGCATTGTAACGGATGGGTTTACATCATCAAACCCAATCTCATTCTCGGAGAACATCAGGAAATGCTTCTCTCCAGCACCAGAGAAAGCGCTTATTTTTTTTAAAGGAAAAGTGTGATAAGCCCTAAACACTCTCTTTGTCTCTCTCTCTGACACTCACTGCTTCTCTGAGGAATAGAAGAGTCAGACTTTATCACCAGCAGATTAAAAATAAAGGGAGATTGAGAAAAGCATCCGGCCTCGATCATCGAGTATTGGTGAGTTGTACAAGGCTTATGGTTCATAATCAAAATTCTGTAGGAAATCTGTACAATTACATGATAAATATGGCACAAGTTTATGTAAAAGTTGAACAGGTGAAGTAATTTAAAATATATTCTCATATCCGACCTTAATTTGCAGAGAAAACTATGAGTAAACCATTTGCCGGAAAGTGACTGCGTCACTATCAAAGCATTGCTCTGTTTGTTTGAGTATCCTAACATTAGCTCAAGCAATGGTGCGAGTTTGAAGGTGGGACTGTCTGTTTGCCTGACCAGTGGAAGATGGGGGGGGGGGGGGGTTAAAGATAGGCTTTTTAACATAAGTCACTTGGTCAATTGTACACATGTACATACTGTACATAATAATGTTCAAAGTAATACTTTTATTCAGCAAAGACACATTAAGTTGATCAAAACTGATAGTAGGAACATTTATAATGTTACAAAGGATTTCTTTTTGGAATAAATGCTGTTCTTTTGACCTTTCAGTTCATTAAAGATTCCTAAAAAAGAAAAGTATCATGGTTTCCACAAAAATATTAAGCAACTGTTTTTAATATTGATATTAATAAAAACTGGTTCTTAATCACAACATATTAGAATGATTTCTGAAGGATCACGTGACACTGAAGACTACAGTAATGATTCTGAAAATTCAGATTTGCATCACAGGAATAAATTACATTTTAAAATAGTCAAATAGAAAACAGATTCTTTCACTTGTAATCATATTGCATAATATTACTGTTTTACTGTTTTTTTGATCAAATAAATGCAGTAAGCATAAGTGACATCTTTCAAAAACATAAAACAAATTTACTGACCCCAAACTTTTGAATGGTAGTAGATTATAATTTCACTGTACAGCTACATGCTGTTTGCATAATTTGCATCGGGAACATGCAATTGATGGAATAGTTCATAAATGTGAATTTAATTCACAACTTATTGTGGTATGTTTAAAGCATGAAGCACAAATTAGTAATCTTAATGCAGATAAATGGAAGTAATTAGAAGCAATTTAAGTAATAAGTTGGAGAACAGTAAAGAAGAATGGATAATTATGATACTTAGAAATTGTGCAACGTGTGATTATCTGTAAGTGAGTGTTGAGAATGTTTGGTTTTTGTAATTAACAGGTCAAAGATGTGAACATCAGAAGGGAGGGAACCATACTAGAATCTAACAATCATGGTCCTGATGCTGCTGAGCCCACAGGTGTGAGAAGCCATGACTTCTGGAGGAATCGATGGCTTTGTGTGGCTGATGTCCTCAGAGACTCTGGTAAGTTCTACCACACTGGTCTTTTGATGAAAACTAAACCATGAAGTGATGCCACATGACTGGATACTGTTGAAGTTCATGATGCTGAACAGATGTTCATGACCCAAGTGCTTTCTTTAGACTTAAGTATATTAGGCTTTAGGCACAAGCATTAAACACTCAAAGGTTTTTTTTTTTTTTTTTTTTTTTTTTTTTTTTGAGCGGCCACTGGCAAATATTAATTTTGTTCATTCATTATGCATCAATCTGTTATTTAAATATAATTGAGTAGGCTGTTTACTATCATTTTGGAGTAATTTGTTGCTGATCATTTAAAAAGCCTCACAAAAACCACTTTAGATTCCATACTGCTGAAAAAGACCCTGCAGGTTGGACCAGTTTAAATTCCAAGATGGTATTAACTGGTTTTAAATGGGCAGTCATGGCAAAATCTGGTTACATTTACACTATCATTCAAAAGTTTGGGGTCACTAAGATTTTTTTTAATGTTTTTGAAAGATGTCTCTTATGCCAAGGATGCATTTGATAGAATGCATCCCCAAAAATAGAATTATTGTGAAATATTTGTACAATTTAAAAATAACTGTTTTCTATTTGAATATATTTTAAAAAGCCATTTATTGCTGTGTTGTCAAAGCTGAACTTTTTAAAAAATTGAATAAAAATGTGAACTTTTGAATTATAATGTACTTACATCTTATTAATTTGGCAGACTTTTTAACCACAGTGACTTACATTTTACATTTGTCAGTAGATATGTTTTTTCTTTTCATACAGTATACAACAATATACAATGCAATTTATACAACAATACTAGTTGACCAACCCAAACCAACAGAAACATGCCCAAATCATGACTTGTAGTGGTAACCAGCATTAAAAATGGTAATTCAAGTGATCATTAGCTGAATCTATATAGGGAAGTTTGTTGGTTATTGCTCCTAGAAATGTCCCAGAGACCATTCAGTCATTTGCAGTAACATGGCTGTACATTTTATAATTGTGTGCATTTGTAACTGCATCTTGATTTTGGATCACTAGATGGATCTGCTTCATCAGATCAAGTTGTGACTGATGCGTTTGAAGAAATTACATGATCAAAAATGGTATGACCTCTCAATCACAGTCTGGAGCTCTTGATGATCTGTCGATAGGCCTCATGATTGCATAAGATCATTAGTATAACAGCAGAAACCTGCCTGGACTGTGTAGCTGCTGGTTAGTAGTTTTTGCTGATCGTTAAAATGATTGCTTAAAAGTCTCTGAAACCAAGCTAATTAAGCAATGCATCTTGGGGGATCAGGATTTTTGTAACCAGATTGAAACATATTTGCGGTATGTCATGAATTTAATTGCACCTGAAATTCTGTGTTTATGAATCCTGTTGTTCTATGATTTCACGCCAGTACATGATTCCACGCAGTTACGCTTCAGGCTCTTACCGATATTATTTGTTTTGGGAGAGTGACGTGATTTTCCCCACGGTGCTATGAGCACTACGCTTCCTCATATTGTGGTGTAGATCCATTAGTCTAATCTCTGGCTGTAATTGGCTGGTTCTGGCACTGAGAGCGGGGTTATGCAACAAAGCTCAACAGCGCACTCTTGTTAATGTTTAAAGAGTCATTTGGGTAGCAAGAGCAATTTCATCTAACTTCAGTTGCTGCTTAGCTTGGATCATTTTCTGGATCTGATTCTGGTGTGCAGCGGTGCTGAGATTAATGTGTGTGTGTTTGTGTATGAGAAAAAAGACAAGAGCTTTAAGGACTCCCTGTGGTTTTCCATCAAAAATAAAAGATTGATAGATTTTTTTTTTTAAAAAGAAAGGGAAAAAAAAAGAAAATAATTTTAGTATTGCAATTTTACAGTTGTACTGTTGAATAAATGTTTTATTTTTTCATAAATACTTATTTTTCATTCATTCAGTTACATATTAAAATGGTAATATTTCTTATTTTGAACAAACAAGAATTAATATTTTTATTATTATTATTTTATATTAATTTATATTTAATTATTTGCTCAGGAAAAATGAGCAAATAATACATTATTTTATAATTTGTTTAATTTATATAATATATATATATTGCAATTTTACAGTTCTATAAAATTGTTCAGTACTGTAAAATTCATTTGTTTTTCTTCTGCTCAGTTTTATTATACAATTAAATATTAAAATAGTATTTTTTTATTTTGAATATACCATCGGCAGTAATAATAATAATAATAATTTATATTATAATTTTAATAGAATTCAATAGTTCAACATTTGAAAATTAAGAAATTAAATATTAGTATTGCAATTTTACAGTTGTACTGTATAATACATTTTTTTATTGTTGTTGTTATTTTCTTAAATACTCCTTTTTATTATACAATGAAATATTTAATGGAAATATTTTAATATGCACATAATAATAATAATAATAAATAATAATAATAATAATGATGATGATGATGATGATGATGATGATAATTGTTATTGTTATTTCTATTATTTTAAATATTTCTATATAATTTTATGTTATTTTTAATAATTGGTAGTTATTTTGGTTATAGGTTTCCTTTGAACTAAAATCACCTAACAATAGTGCTGTCAAATGATTAATCTTGATTAATTGCATCCAAAATAAAGGTTTTTGTTTACATAATATATGTGTGTGTACTGTGTATATTTATTATGTGTAAATAAATACAAACACATATATTATATTTTGAAAATATTTACATGTATTTAGATGTATATATTTATATTCATATAATTTCTATAATATATAAATGTATTTAATATATAAACATGCATTTTTTTAAATATATAAATAATAAATATACACAGTACACACATATATTATGTGAGCAAAAACTTTTATTTTGGATGTGAATAATCGTGAATAATCATTTGACAGCACTACCTGGCAAACTAATTAACAATCATGTCTGAGATTGATACTAAAAATCTAAAAATATGTGAGAAATAAAACATGCAAATACTTTCTTTGAAAATCTAGAACCAGAATGTTTATTCTACTGAAATCCTAGTGATGTATCACAATTTTTTTGTCTCCAAATCATGCAGTGCAACTTCAAATTCAAATTAAAAAAGTGAATTTTGATTTCTAGGCCAATTTAAGGATATTTTCCATGGGCCATTACACAATGATCTTGCAGACCAAATTTCCCTCTTTTAGAATAGAGCCAGTGACCTCTGTGCTGTATTTGAATCCTGGCAAAAAAATTAGTTTCCTGACCCTCTTCACTCTGTCTGAAGCAAAGCGATGGGCAGTTTGACTCCTTTGACCCCCCTCAGCTCCTTCCTGGGGGGCAAATTGGAAAGACTACAAAGTCCAAACCATAACCCGCATCCAGATGTTACCTCATGTCCAACATCAGCTATCACCCAAATTAAACGTACCATCTGCCTGTACAGACAGCTTCATTAGCTTTCTGAATGGGATTCAGTTCCCATCGTCCATTTTCTCTGCTATCATGTTTATTGAACATTCAGAGTCAGAGAACAGTTCGAAGTCTTTGGATCCCTGCAGAGGGAATAGTGCATGTCTGCTGACTAGTATTAAGAGGAAAATTTTCTCATAAATCAGTCGGCCATAATGAGAAGTACTCCAAGCAGTGGCGGCTCCAGGATTTTTGTGTTGGGGGTGCTAAGGGGGTGCTAAAAAAACGAATTAAATTGAGAGAAAGTAATGAACGCCTAAACTTTAGCTATCAGTTTTATATATATATATATATATACAGCAGCTTCAAAAAAGGCATATTTTACCTTTTTTTTCGTTGGTATTAAACTTCTCATATGCCACTGTTATTGGTAATATACTAATGGCAACTGCCAAATATGACACTTATAAAGTAATATAATTTATGAACGAATATAGAAAAGAGAGAAAGTTGGGATTTTTCTATTTTCAATTCAATAAAATGTACATTTTTTTTTGTACAATTCATGAAACTATTTCCACACGGGCACACATTGCGGGTGTCGATGATAGCCAGAGATAAGCATCAAAAATTGGCAATAGGCTAAGAGGATTTAGCCTTTCCATTGAATGTAGGCCTGTTACATTCTTATTATTATTAGGCCTGTTATTATTATTAGATTACTTTTATTAATAAATTAGCTACATGAAAATATTGCCCCGCAATAATTTCATAGCGCATCACAGTATGATGCACTGTGAGGATAATAAAATAGGCTATTAGCTTACTCTTCATTGAAAATGTTTTTAAAAAGATTTTTTTAAAACAGGTCTATTAATTGATACAGTGAATTATAGGCCTATAATTAAAATTATGAACACTGCAGTCATCAATGAAAATTCAGAGCAGCTTTATTTCAGGCACCGATTTTCAAAAAGAACCTGTTTAACACAAAATAGGCCTACGTTTCTTCTCATGTTTTTCACTATATGAGCCACAAAAGAAATATTAAGGGAAAAATTTAAGAGAGTTATATACCATTATCAGCATATGTTAAAGTAGATTCGTCTCTCGTTGTCTCAGAGAGAATATTCGCCGTTATTGCAGCGTTAGCCATCAGGGTTTTTTTTTACTTTCACTTTCGCTATAGTGAATTCTGTCTTGCGCATTGTTTGCGCGTTGCTTTCTTGAGTTGCTTGACCCCTCCCCCAAAATATCAATTGTATATAGGCCACAAATAGGCACTTTTTTAAGGTTTTTAGTGTTTTTCAGTGTTAATGAGAGTGACACAGAGAGTTAAAAAACAGGAAAATCATTTGGAAATCCTTGGGGGTCTGTGCCGGGGCTAAGCAAGTTTCTGATGGGGCTATAGCCCCGTCAAGCCCCGCCCTAGCGCCGCCACTGGCTGCACCGGAGTGAGCGTGTTTCAGTTTTTATGGACATATTTCATAGACTCATTAACGTCTGTAAATTAAGAAATTAAAACGTAATTATTAGTTGGGAATTTTTACAGTTGTACTGTAAAATAAAATGGTAATTTTTCTTAATTTCCCCCATATTAAACTTTTAATTAAGAATAAGCTTACAGTAATTTCAGTAGTTTTTTTATGTCGTTTTTTTATTTATTTAAATATTTTGGTGGATCTCGAAATAGATTATACTTGTCTAGGTGGGTCGTGGAATGGAAAAGTTTGGGGACCCCTGCTCTAGTCTACCTAAAGACTCTAAGTCAGGATATGTTTCATCTGACTGTTGCTCTTCTAACTCATATTTGGTTGAGGTCTTGTTATGGCCCCACTGTTTAGAGAGACGGAGCACTATAGTGGGCAATTGTTGGTTTTGTTCATTTAACTTAGCAATACGCTGAGCTTGTTCTTGTGCAATGGATAAGGTACATTCTCTATGGCAACAGAATCCTTTTCAGGTTTTTCTTTCTGATACATGCCCCAAGCACTTTTTGCATTCTTTGCATTCTTCCATTGACCATACTTTTTCTGGATAAATACCAAATTTCTTTGTCAAATCCAGTCTGACTTAGTCAATATGTGCTCTCCTAACAATGATTTGAACTCACGGTCTGTCCATAAAGGGCCAGTCCACCTTTCTCAGTTGTTGGAATCAGCTCAGCATTCCTTCTCAGCATTTTTTAATGTTTTAATGTCACAACAGAACACCTCCCTGGCAAGCAGAGGATACCACTTGTTAACATAGAGTTGTCAACTGTTGTTAACCATCCCTGGCAAAGAATACACCAATAATGTCTCTGACATAGCAGAGGATGACCTAGTTAATACACATCATAATGTATTCAAACTTTCCTATCAAAGCAGAGGATAAACAATTTGCTAACACACTGTAACAGTTGCTAACCTTCCCTGACTAAACAGAGGGAGGATGAACCTTCTTCCCTGGCAAAGCGTAGGATAACTAGTTAACCAAAACAGAAAAATAGTGTGTCAATAATACAAAGAAAATTAAATTCTGCTGTAAAGCAGCTCTAAAAAGAGGACAATAGTAAGAATTATTATTACTGTAATTAATTCTATTGTAAATATTCTGCCAAGGTTTTCTGTACATTTCAGTAGAATTAAAGCAGTGCTAGCATTTGAAAAATGTTGTACAAATCTAATGTTTTACAGATGATGACGCATAAATGACAAAAGAATGACATGGATTTTAGAGGATGTGGTCAGTGAGTGCATTTTGTGTGCAAGCAATAAAAATTATTCACAGTTTGATGCACAGACCTTTGCTAACTGTGTGAAGAATTTTGACAATGTGACTAATGTTTTAAAATTATAGCTACTGAACAATATTTTGGAGAAAAGCTTATACCCAAATGTTAGCTAAATCTGACAAAACCTCTTAAAATTTTGTTTTTAGTTGTACAAAAATGCAGAATGTTTTTTTGTTAGGGTTAGGGTGTGGATTACGCCTAGGTTGTAATATATATAACTATATATAAAAACAATGTAATTCTATGGAATGTCCCTATTTACATAGTACATGTGTGCTTGCTTGTGTGTGTGTGTGGGTGTACGTGCTTGGACATGCCAGAAACCTGCAGTCATGTACAAATGTCTGTACAGACATGCCTCATTTTCTAAGCCAAAAGCCAACTCAGAGTACATTCTTTGATATAATTCCCACAGTAATGTGTTGTCTGTTTTCTCTGAGAAACACACAGGGATGAGCTAGGCTGTGTTTTGAAGTGTGTAGTGTGGCTCCATTACAGAATTTTTTTTTTTTTTTGGACTGCTTACATGCATTGGTTAAAGCTGAAGTCACATTGTCAAAACTCACACAGTCAGAAATAAATGTCATATTTATACCAAACTGTGAATATTTTTTGTTTAAATGGTTTCAGTAACCACATCTTCTGAATTAATTATACTCTTTTTGTCATTCAGAAATGGTGAATTTACCTGTAAAATGCTATTGTAACGGGGCGAACGAGACATGAGACGTGCGGATCAATTTGCAAACTTTATTAAACAATGACGTGGTCAAAAACACAAGCAGGGTCAAAACATCAGCACACGGGTATGGCACAGACAAGATACAAGAATAATCCAGAGGGCAAGCGTGGGTAAACAATATCCAGAGGGCTTGACAACAGGGGTAATCCAGAAACATGAGTGATAGTCCAGATAAGGTACAAACAGAGTCCGAACAGCGAGACAAGGGTTAATCCACGATACAAGGGCAGGAAACAGGAAACGAGACTATAAACAAAACAAAATAAACTGAACTTAGACTTAGAAAACACTGAATGGCTCGGTAAGGCAGCTAACACTAGGAGAGTGCTAAACGCAGAACAATACTCGGCAGTGAAGGAGAGAAAGAGCAAGGCTTATAAAGAGTGTGTGATTGTGTGATAATTCTCAGGTGTGAACGTGATTAGTGCAATCAGCTGTGTGTGTCGTCTTGGCAATGGGTGATGGGAATTGTAGTTTGTGAGTGACGTGCAACAGTAGTGTGGTGGAAGAGTCAATGTGATGGAAGGGCGACCTCTGATGGTGAGTATACGGAAGACCATGAACCGGATTCGTGACAGCTATATATGGTAGTATTGGGAGACAACTATTGAAAACAATGGGCCAAAAGGGTATAAAAGCGGAGAAGTATGCTCATTTATTTTTGTCACACATATTGCAGAGCTCGCTGCTGTATTGTCTGACCTTCTTGCAAGAATAAAATCTCAAAAGACCCTGTCTCTGACCGTGCTTGTTATTTAAAGAGAAAATTTCTACAACACACATTTCTATTCTTGGTAGTCAACTAACCTCTTCCTGGTAGTCGCTGGCTACTTCAGACAGATGCTTTTAACATACATCACCATGTGATCCTTCTGGACACATTATCAGTGATGTTTCCTGTAGTATATTCTATTGTAAATAGAGAGCATAACATGCAGACTTCATAATTAAATAGCTGTCTTTTATATTTTAATATTCACAGACACAAGTCTGTGAAGGCTGACTAAAAAATTCTTAATAAGAATAACATTTTTAAAATTATTCTAGGCCAAGGTGTTGCCACTGCATATTTTTCAAAAGCATTACAGTAATAAACACCTATGTTATTTGTTTTACTAGAAAAGACCAGTGCTGTAAAAAAGCGTGTCTTTGTGCAATTTTCATGAGCACACTAAATCAAACTGTGATTCTTGTGCGAGGACAACATGTACAATATGAGATGTTCAAATAAATAAAAGAGCACTATTTTTTTAATGAGTAGACATTGCATGTTAGACATCTGAAAACCATGTCTATTTTCCACACAAAGTCTCATTTGCAGTTAAGGGATTCCACCAGCAGGTGCTGTCAATGTGCATGTTCTCAGTCTGAAATTACGGTGGAACATAACACGATGTTCCTGACAATCAGAGTAAAGTGGATACTAGCCATAGTGTAGTGTTTAATTCATATGATTAAAGATGGATTACAATTACATTCTCTATAAGTGAGCAACATAACGTCATGACAAAATGAGACATGCTCCTTGTGCTTAGCACACCCAATTTTGTCTAACGTATACCTGAGACTTAGGCCCATTGCTTTATGTATATGACAAATTACTTAGCATTTATGCATTCAAGATGCACCCCTCTTAATATTTGGCCCTGAATGTCATTAGATCTTCAGTACAAGCATGCAAAATGCATGAAACTGACTCTTCCTAAAGCACAACAAGACCTTTCTGAGGCAGACTTGCTTGCTGTCTTGCTGCATGACCCATCTGTTAGTTAATTCTCTTGAGAACAAAATTCATATAATGATGGCAAGAGTCCAGGTCCTGATGCAGCAGAACATCCCCAAACCATCAAACTACCAGGGTGTGTTTGTATGGGTTTTTTGTCTGTGTTGCATTTAGGGCTGCAACAACTAATCGATAAAATCGATTATTATCGATTATGAAAATCATCGACAACGATTCTCAT
>JAUZSZ010000130.1:3706551-3720103 GCA_034780575.1 Labeobarbus marequensis
TCTGACTCAGAATGGAGCATGTTGCACAGGTGTATCTGAAGAGCTTGCTGAAGCGAGCAAGACCAGAGTCAGAGTTTAAAGTCTTATCCAGTAACATCAATTATAAGAAGGATGGCCCCACAATGCAGTGCAGCTGTTAATGAGGCCCCCAGTCATTAAACACCAGCCACCAACAGTGTGCTCCACTAAACCTACATACCAATAATAAACCTCATAGCACTTTGAGACTGTCGGCAATAATTTATGTGCAATCAAATAGTTGTAAATATAAGATGATTTTATTCTCGTCTTCTCTCGTCCACTACATTTTGTTTTTACTTAGTGGTTTTTAGAGTGTTATTAGATAGCTGCTAGGGTGTTCTGGGTAGTTGTGAGGCTGTTGCTCAAAAAAGGCCCAAAATTTAAAAATATCCATGATATTTTGGTCACTTGATATGGCTCAGGTCCCTCCTTCAGTATTAGCAAACGCGGTTTGGTTGTATGTTTTCTTATTTGCTTATTTATTTGTTTAACTGCAATGAACTGTGGCAATGTCTCCAAGATGCTTCGAGAAACCTACCTGCAAAGCCACAGTACTGTTAAAAGTTTTAGGCACGTGTGCAAAAAATGCTGTAAAATGAATATGCTACCAAAAATCTTGTCATAAATAGATTTGCTTTATCAATTAACTTCATTTATCTAAATTAAATCAACATTTGGTGTGACCATCCTTTGCATTTAAAACAGCTTTTGCCCTTGGTGCACTTGTGCATAGTCTTTTGCAGGTAGGTCTCTTAAAGCATCTTGGTGACGTTGCTACAGTTCTTCGGGATTTAGTCTGTCTCAGTTCTGTTTCTTCATGTCATTCCAGACAGACTGGATGATGTTGAGATCCGATCTCTGTGTGGAACACTGGCTGTTGTCAGACTCCTTGTGCAAACAAAAATCTCACTGGATTAATACAATTAATGGCAAGAAAACAAAAATGAATCCAAGAGCAATTAAAGAACCTCAATATTGTTAAGAATATACACAGATACATTGAACTGGCATTGGCAAATGAACTCTATGCATAAATGCAAGCATAAGAAGCAAGTTTTTGTTTTGTGGTAAACAAGCTGTAATGGACAATGTCATTCAGAAGGTTTTCTCCTGAGTTTTCTGCCCTCCCTGATGTCTCTCATCTTCCTCTCTATATCCCAAAACAAACCTCTTCATCTCCCTTATTAGGGCAGGTAATTGAAACCGGAGAGGCTCGTCATCTCACCTGGTTAATGTTCATTCAAACTAGAGCACATCCTCTGCTTCCCATTAGCCATCCTCTCTCTTCTTACTCGGCTCATTTATTCACACCATCCAGCTCTTTACTCAGCATGTCACTTTCCAGCCTATTCCAATGAAAGCTGCCAGAAGCTTTAGCTGAGGCTGTTCGTTCAATCTTTCTTTTGGCTGGTCTTTTTTTGCTTTCAGAAAGTCATGAGAGGGCAATAACTTAGCTTACCTCTGAAATGAATCACAATTGAACTGCGTTCCTCAGCCCAGCCCTGCCCCGGTCCCATCTTTTTATCTCTCGTGAACAAACAGCGGCTAAATGAGCGCTAACCGTTGTTTACACTGTGCTAACCTTGTCCTCGCCCTACTGTGTTGTTGTTAAATAAACTTCACCCTCGTGAGCACCAGCCAGAGCTAGCATACCCTTCAGTGCTACTTTTTTCAGAGCCGCAGTTCTGTTCAGCTTAATGAGAGGGTGCTTGGGTGCAAGGCTAGCTAATGCAGTGTGTACGGCTAGCTAATTAATTTGATAGACTAGTCACGCTCTGGCATGTCCAGAGGGATAGGATGGATTGTAGGGGATCAGTGACACAGATTAAAAGAGAGTAGCCACCGAATGTGTTTCTCAGATGGGTACGGACAACCCTGCACCACTGTGTACTTTCATTAAGCAAATGCTGCTGAGTTTCAACGTGATAGCGGCTATTAGAAACTAAGCTATTTCCCATCTCACTGAAACTACTTTTCCCTCATCACCCTTTTCTAAAGCTAAATAAACAGTTGTGTAGTTGTGTGGGATAGTCTAGTAGAAATGATGAAAAACTATTTGGACTTTCTATATTGCTAACTTTGATGTGTTGTCGCATCTTTTTATATGCGACTGATTGTAGCTCCAAGCTGGTACAAGCTCATTTAAGTGGTTTATCATATGGGGTTTAACCTGGTTTGACGGGGACCTGTTTGAACATAATGTGAATTAATTAACCAGCTTACAGTAACTATTTTAGGTAGCCTGTACAAGTATTTTTTTTTTTTTTTACAGAAAGTACATAGATCTAGTCTTCTATTTAGTGTGTACTAGTTAAGCATGACAGATATTATACCTTAACAAACTTGGTTATACAAGACATTTAACCTCCATCTGTCCGTTAATTATATATTCGATCTATTGTTCGTTCTATCATTCTATTCTATCAGTCATTACTTCTATCTGTCGTTCATTTGTTCGCTATCATTTTATCTGTGTTGTTCATTCTATTTATCATTCATTCATATTGTTGGTTTCTATATATCATTCGTTCCTTCTATCTGTTGTTCTATCATTCTGTCATTCGATTGTTTTGTCGTACATTCTGTCTACCATTCCATTTATCCTTTTTTGTGTCTGTCGATCGTTGTGTCTATCTGTTGTTTATTCGCTCTTTTGTTCCATAAATTCTTCCATTTTTCTATTGATCATTCTATCTTTAGCATTTTATCAATAATATAGAGTTTGCTCTTAAAAACAACAACAAAAAATGTCGCTTTTGTACAAAAATATTTGATTTGAGGTATAAAACCTTGACTTAAGGATGTTTAGATATCTTGACTGGAAAACAAGAAAAATACTGATTAATAAAATTATTTTTGGTTTTGTTTGAAATGACTCATTGTTTACTTGTTTACTCATGAGAGGCCAGATGATCTAAACATTCAATACACAGTCCTGTCCCAGTTCAGACGAGGAGAACATTTAGTTTATTCCAAATCCAGAAGGATCCAACCAGTGCAAAAAAGTCCAAATAAAATGATGAACAGAATGTGAGTGATCCTTTGGTGAATGCACGCCCAGGTTTCTTCTTATCTAAATCTTGTTGGGCCATCCTGCTGTGAGCCTGGTGGCATCGTGAACAAACCAGAACAGGAAATCTGATCAGCTGGAGTAATGAGCTCCGAGCTGCTGCTTCTCCTCTTTGCATCTTTTATAGACCTCCACAAGCCTTCTCAATGCCACCTAAATTCTTAATGACTGCTCAGACTCGGCTGTATACACTCTCGTTTTCGCCTTCGCTCCCGCCACGTTCACGGCTCCCTCAGATCGTTTGCTTTTACCTGACGGCAGGAAACGATGTGTCTCTTTGCTGATAAGGAGAATGACCTGTTTTGGATGTAGCTGAAAGCAAAGTGTCATAGTAATGAGAGGATAGTGCTTCGGCTCTCGTGGCGAACATAAAAGACAAGACACAACAAAGGGAGGAAGCTCTTGGCAGCGTCTGGGAAATACTTGATATGAGGTTGCCATGGCAACCTGCTAACACGTTGAAATAGTCGTTTATTGATGGTAATGGCAATACCGCTAGCGTGCAGTGACGAGTTGAGTCAAAACATTTGTGCGTTTTATGTTAACATGTAATTATGCCAAAACAGTGATAATTTAATAAGGGAAGCACTGCACAATGCCACTTTATCTTTTCACATCTTCATAGTCAACGAACTGTACTTTTTTCATAATTGAGAAGTAATTTTACTTGCGTATGCACCGTTTTGCCTTTGAAATGTAAGATGAGTTTCTTTCTTTAATAAAAGGCTTTGGGATCTCCGGACTGCTCTGATGAAACACTGTAAGAAATTAAAAAAATAATTTTCTCTCATGTCTTCTAGAGACCATGTTCCTGCTTGGCCCCTTTTATCTTCCGGTCTCCTTCCTTATTAAACTCTATCTGTCTGTCTGTCTTATATGTATTTATATATATATATATATGTGTGTATATATTTACACACACACACACACACACACACACGTTAAAAAAGGGTAAGACTTTATTTTAGTACAAAAATAATATTTCTATACATTCTACACATACATACCCAAAACTAAAAATTTGAAGCAGTTATGTTCATTTTTAAAAACGTATGTTTTTAATAAGTAACTAGATAAGAACGTTTGGGTTGTGAGTGTGTGCAGAATACAACGTAAAAGTATCGTCAAGTTGTGTTTACCACAGGCTTTGTTTTACTCATAAATTGAAAAACCCTATTATAAAAACCCCATAGGAAAATCTCGAAGGAACCCGTGGCGAATTACTCTTCTGGGTTCTGACGTCATAGTTCCCCCACTCTATTTACCCAATAGTATTTTGACACCTCAGGTTGCCAGTTAATGAAAAACAGAGTGTATTGCAGCCATAGAAGCCAGCAAACAAACTGGGTCAGAGACCACAAATGCTACCTAAGCTGAAAAGTCTCTGCATACATCTAAAAAGCTCTATGATCAAAGGCTTGTTAAAATGCAGATAAATCAACTCATCAACTCTGAGGCTCGTCACCTTCAATTGTCAATTGTGCTTGTTCCTGTTAGGTGTCCTCAATTTGGCAACCCGCATGAGCGCCGAGTCTGAGAAGGAGAGAGTGAGAAACGGGCCCACTTTGGAGATCAGTTTCTATTTCAATGTGTTTTTACAGTGTTTCTTGAACCCAACAGCCAATCAAAGGTATTTAAGTTAGATTCCAATCACCGCGAGAATTGCTGGAGTTTTTGTGCAGGTGTTGTGTTCAGCACGAATCATCTCATTATAACAAAGTGAACACAATGTAAGTAAGAGATTCATTGTACAACATAGAGAACTTCATTGATTATAATGTAACTATGTGAGATCGCGATGAACTAAGAAGAGTATCAGCTTTTAGTGATTAAAAACAGAACGCTCTTTATGCCACAGCAATGGAAAGCACTAAAACGTTTATATTAAGGTAAGAGCACCCTCACTAATTTAAGAAGCACCCTCAGTGATTTGATTCTGGAGCCGGGCATGGTGAGAAACAACTATTTATTTTGGACTGCAGTATCCATTTCACCTGTTAGCTTTCAATATTACCTACTGCACCTTTAAACAGCTGTTTATCTATTACCTAACATAGTATGTATAGTCTTAGTACCTTCAGTAAAAAAGGAAAGTTGTTTCAGCAGCAAAACTTTGATTATTAGCATTACAAAGAGATGTTTTGGTTGGAATAGCATGCACCACTGAATCATCTAATAACACCAGGAATTGTGTATTGAGAAAGTAAATAAAACCATTTTAAACCACTTCGACTAAGGCATTTATCATATATTTTTATTCAGTGTGAGAAACAGATGGAGAAAATCAAAGGTGGGAAAAACAACCTTTTAAATAGCTAATGTCTTGTGAAATCCTGTAATGAAGTAAATGTGCTGTTACTCTTTCATCCGTAACTTTGCAACCTTGAACTGTTCTTTATTCTTATTGAAATTAGTGGGGTGTGCTGAAAACAGTACATTAGATAGTTACAACAGATAGTTAGCATTTTTACACAAATACTGCATTAACATTGCTCTGAAATCTAATCGCGTATGCATCATGTTCATCAAGTGTAAAAACGTACAGATTTATGCATGCTTTTAGGCTAAAAGTGTTCTCACAAAATAGGCAGCAAGCAATCAAGAGCACCTTGTGAGTGTGGTTTGTCATTCTCTTGTTTAAACACTCTTTCATGTGTGTCTGAGCAGCTCATGCAGGATCTGCAATGACTGCCTCAATATTTAGTTAGGCATCCTGCCTCATTACCAAAATCCATCATGTAGTGTCAAAACCCTTCTTGTGTACATCTTGTGTACAGTAATGGTATCATATGATGATGGTATGGCAATGTATGATTAGCATATTCATATACCATGGTATTTAACGAGAATTCCAATCTACTTTAAAGAATAATGTGGTCTTACTATCATGGTAGCAATAAATCCAATCCCATCCATCCATCCATCCGTGTATTGTTCTTTCCATCCAACCACCCACCCATCCATCCATCCATCCATCCATCCATCCGTGTATTGTTCTTTCCATCCATCCATCCATCCATCCATCCATCCGTTTATTGTTCTTTCCATCCATCCAATCACCCACCCATCCATCCATCCATCCATCCATCCGTGTATTGTTCTTTCCACCCATCCACCCATCCATCCATCTATCAATCTTTCCTCCATCCATCCATCCATCTAACCATTCATCCATCTGTCCGTCAGTCTTCCATCCATCCATCCATCCGTCGATTCATCAATCCTTTTGAATTGCAGTGCTTTGTTCAGTTCAAATTCAGTTTAATTTCAGGAACTGAACTGGAAGTTAAAGGCATTCTCGGTTAAATTCTGAATGGCACACAACTCTGCTAAAGACTCTTATTAACCACGTTTTATCATACACTGGACAGCTAAATGACGTAAAGATTGTAGACAGTCACCAGCCGCCTGTAGTCCTATCTAGAGGAAAGAACACTGTGTGGAGAACAGACCGGCACTGCTGACAGGTATAATCAGTAATATCCTGGAGCCAGTAGAGGACAGACAACCGCTCAGCGTCTCTGAATTTGAACTAATGCTCTGGCCACGTGTTCACTGTTTCCTCTTATCATAAAGGCAGACTTATGGTCATTACTATGATGGCTCACCCTGTAACAATGGCATGAACCAGGGATGGGGATCCTTTGTATTAGTCTGATCAGATCAGTTACTCGTGTGACCTGTGTAGTGTGTTTATACTGGATAAGAAGCCGACTTGTTGGAGTCTGGGAGACATCTGGGATTTCTAGAGCTGGGGTGTAGTAATTTCTTCCCTCCACAGTTAAATTCCTCTGCATAGAGGGGTGTTTTAGCAGGCCTGTCTCCTGGGGTGGGACTGGGAGGGGGAGTGTCAGGGGGTGTCTGAGAATGTTCTATTTAGCTGTCATAAGAGCACTCTGTTGAGACAAACTCACAGCTTGAAATTACACAATAGAAACTGATCTATTTTTTTATTTTTCAGTCAGTTTAAGTTTAGACTTTGTGGCCCAACCTCCTTAGGCAGTTGACTAAAGGGGACAGCGGAAGGACAAGCAGTGGAGGGTTGAGTAACTTACAGCTTTCTAAACATAGCATTTAGTCAGGCCTTCATTTGACCTGTCATCATCACAGACTTGATTAGAAACATTCTGAAGACATGTAGACTTCTCTGATTGTGACAAGTTACCAAGCAGGGTATTAGTCAAGAGACTCATTAAAGGAAAAGAAAGGTGATGGCACTTTTCAAAGTTCTTACACATCATTTCCTCTTCAATAAGCCTTAAAATATAGGGTTAACTTCACAAACAGCCTAAATATTGACCTGGATATTACTCTGTCTGTGCGCTTTCTGGGATATTCTACTTTCTTACTAACACTGAATAACACTGACATTACTAACACTGAAAGTAGAAAGTACAATAACACTTTTCAGAAATATGTAGTGCTCACTGAATGAACTCACCCACAAGCATTTTTCACATTCAGTCGCTGGTAAAACTCCAAATTCTAACACAGAGATGTTTTTCTTTATTCAGTAATAGAAGTGATCAAAAACTATTTTTATCCAAGAACATTCTCTTTCTGCAGAATGACAGACTCATTTGTTAAACCTGAATTTGGTCTTAGTTGGCCAAAGGCTTTATCCTCCAAAAGGCTTCAGTTTTGTGATGCGGCTTTGCGTAAATTCTAGCCATGACGTAACATTGGTCTTTCTGAGAAGTAGCTCCCCTCTAGTCTGTTTCATAGACAGTTGAACTATATTTCTGTCAGGACCACTATCGTCAAAATGATATATACTTAGCATAAGTTTGGTTTGGAGGTATGGTTCTGTTCTGGGCAAAAAACTCCCTGCCCATCCATGCAGCCTGTCATGAATGAGCAGGGAGAGCAGCAATAATAATAACCCCCCCAACACAAATGATAGGCCAGAACCCCCCGACACAACGATATGCCAGAACCGCCCAAACCACAAGTGATGGCATCCTTAAAGAAGCATATCCTTCTGAAATAGCAGAGACTGGGGCAGCAGCCCCTTACAGGAGAAGCCAGTGAAGGGGTGCTCTCCTTTATAAGCAGCTAAGAAGAGCAGCAAGCCCCTTTAATGCAATACCTGAAAAAAATGCAGAAAACCCACTAAAATTAGCAGCCTAATCTACAGCAAACACAGCGTACTGCAGCCAAATGAGCGAGCAATAAACGGTTCAGAGAGACAGCAGGTTTTACTTGGACTAAAAGCTTCAGCATCCGTTTAAAAACTCTATAAAACAGCATATAATACCTCAAATCAACTCATCAGTTAACATGTGTCGTCTCCAATTGGCATAGTGCTTGTTTTGTTACATGTCCTCAATCTGACAACCCACGTGAGCGAAGACAAAAAATCCTTACCATTACACTCAATAGCTTTGCAACAAGCATGTCACTTGCTTAAATCACAGAACTTGCATTAGTCAGAGAAACTAGGAAATAGCAGTCCCAATAACTAGATGAGCCATAAGCAACAAGCATATTTTGAGACAATCAGATGGCCTAAACAACAGCAAAGCATTAGCTTCTTGCTGTTGCAAATTTAACCAAGTACCAGCACCAGTAACAACCAATAGTTTAAGCAACAAGCAGGTCTAGCAACAAACACTGAGCACTAGATAAGCCCTAAAACAAGCAAAATCCCAATACCCTAACAGCTTTAAAGCAAAGACTTTCTGAAATAGAATAGACTGGGGCAGCATGCCCTTTAAGAAGAGAAGCAGTGAAGGGGTGCTCTTCTTTAATAAGCAGCCGAGAAGAGCAGCATGCTCCTTTTAATGCAGTACAGCGTATGGTCAATTTCCCGGAGTTTAGGCAACACCATGTTGCCCTTATCCAGATAATCGTTAGCATTAATAACCTTGATAGCAAAATCTACATAATAATAGTAGGATGAGTTTAATGAAACAGAATTCCCAATACTAGATGAGCCTTAAGCAGCAAGCCTGTTTCATATCAGACAGCCTTAATAACTTTTCTTATTTCTTTAAGTATTTATTGGTATTTATTGTTGCCCAACTCAAAGCCCAGATGTTGACAGATGTCAAAATTTCAAATTGTGTAATATTAGCAGCACACAAAGGAATAAACACAAGAGTCATAATTCCCTGAGCCCTCCTTGTAATTATTAAAACTAATAAAAAAATAAACAGTAAAAACAGACTATATGACACATATTCAAATAGATACAACTGAATAAACTTCTGATGTTTCTAATTACTGAATTTTCCACTGTTATACAATTTAAAGTCAATTGGTGGAGTAAATATTGTTGATTGCTTATTTAAACTGTAGGCTTGTATAATAATAATAATCTTGGATGACTCTTGCCTTAGTCACGGAGTTGTGGTGTGATGTACTGGTGAATATGATGCATTGTGTTGTGAAAGTTGTCTAGTAGTTAAAAGGAAATGTTTTACTGATAGTGGTGTTTTAACATTGGCTAACGAGTGATGACGTCGACATAATCGGTGATTTGAAAAGTGGATGGAGGAATGTAATTGCTTTACACACTGAGGAAGGCTTGGAAGCCGAAACGTTTGTGTCTCCCCCCCCCCCACCATGGGTGATGTGTTAAACAAAACGTGAAAAGAAGACTGTTCTCGTGAGTGTGGATCATAATTTATTATATAGAGTAATTCAACAGACTGACTCATCACAAAGAGCGCGTGGTCACCGAGACAAAGATGCAAAGGTTAGAATATGCCCTCGAGTGTTAAATCCCAACACAGAGGCACATATTCCTCAAAGCGCTGCTCGACTCACCAGGATGATGTTTCTCACACTTTCAACAGATAGACGGATCTAAGAAGGAGAGCAGATAGTTGGTGATGTATTCAGCAGGTGCGCTTTTATACTTTCTGGTACCCGCCTATGATGTCACGGGCCACGTGGACCAATAGGATTGGAGTTTTTTTACACATGCTTCAGGTACCGGTCACGCAGACAGCATTCCCCAAAGTGTCCACCAGGATGCAGCGTCGAGTTCTCTAGAAAGGGAAGGCCAGTTCTGTTAAGCTGAACTCCTACAGTGATATATAACATTTTTGCCCACATGGAAACAACATAATTTTTTAACACAGGGAAGACTTGTGGGTACATAACTCTCAAACAGGCTACTGATGTGTCTAACACAATCAGCACTCTAATTTACATCCCATAATACACTACAAAATTACAGTACACGGTCAAAGGCCTATTCCAATGAACAACTTTGACTATTTCAGCTGCTCCCAAGTGGACTCACAAGTGCGTAAAATCAAGCATAGAGTCACAGACATCACTTTAGACAAACAGATTTTTAGCAAAATGTAGAGAAGCAGAAAGAGCTTAGTGATTTTCAAAGTGAAATGGCACAGAAAAGCTTGAGTAGCCTGAACAAAGCACCAACCTAAATCCCAATGAACCCCTTTGGGATAAATTGAAACACTGACTGTGAGACAGAACCCATCACCTCACTCCTGACCTCAGTGATGCTTATGTGTGTGAATGGAAGCAAATCCCTACATCCATTTTCCAACACCTTGTGGAAAACCTTCCTGTGAGAGAAAGAGCTTTGATAGCAGCAAAGGGAAATCCACCCCTCTTTTAATGCCCATGTTTTTGGGATTAAATGTTTAAAGAATAGTTCACCCCAAAATTAAAATTTTGTCATTAATTACTCACCCTCATGTCATTCCAAACCTGTAAGACCTTCAGTCATCTTTGGAACACAAATTAAGATATTTTTGATGAAATCTGAGAGATGAAAATCTCTGACCCTCCATAGATTGCAAGGGAACAAAGGTCTTCTGTGTTTGTCATTTTTGGGTGAACTGTCCTTTTAAATCAGTATTTGAACTAACTGATTGTTTATGTGACAGTGAATAGTTAAACACATTCAGATACACATTCAGCAAAGAATGATACTTTAAAAAATACTATTATATTAAATCTATATACAAATTCAGAACAGTATTTAGATGCATTAAAGTATTTTGTTCATCACTGAATATAATGAATATTGTTATATTAAATATTTTACATTCAGAAGAGGATTTAGTTACAATTAAAATCAAATTTTATTTAAAAATATTATTATATTAAATGAAGAGAACAATATTTAAAAATATTGTATTAAAATATTTTACAGAAAATTATTTTTATAGCATTTTTGTTTAATTCAATTCAATTCAAGTTTATTTGTATAGCGCTTTTTACGATACAAATCGTTGCAAAGCAGCTTTACAGGAAATTAAGTTTCCACAATATATTTATATATTGTAGAAACTTATTTAACTTGTGGCAAAATTTGGTAATTCTGTATGTTGTCTGAGGGTTGGCATCCGCTGAGGTCCTCTGCAATAATATTGCTTTTAAAGAATATACAAAAGTGTAAATTGAATATAATGTTTAATACTTCATTGCACGCAATTAGGTTAAGTGCATTTAAATGAAGATATATTTGAGTTTAAAACTATATGAAATGCAATTAGCTGAAGGACATCTTTATTTGGTATATAGTTAAAGTACTGCTGAATGTACTGATAAACATACATATACATAATGTCAGTTCTAATAATGATGCAACAATACTTTTAAAATATATTAACTTTAAATATTTGTATGTAACCTTAAAGGTTAATAAAATTAATGTATAATTGTATTATCAAAATAATGATTTAAAATGTACTTTAAAGACTATCCATCCATTAATTCTCTAAACCTCTTCTCCTGTAAGGTAAATTAAAACAAAATGTTTTATCTGACATTGTTTCATTGCACTTTTTAAAAGTGTGCTACAAACCAGCCATAAAAGTGTCTCTGTAAGTACACTTACCTGTTCCTCGTTATGTTATATTATCTGCAAGTTCATTTTATTAAAAGTATACTTTTAAGATTTGAAGTACACTACAAGTCCACATTCTATACAATTAAGTGCACTTGTTTTTCACAACTCAATCTAATGCAAGTAAATTTTCTCTGAATGCATCTTTATCAACAGGATAATTGTGAGCCTGTCAAACAGGACTTGTTCTTGCATTCAAGCGCTGCTCAGTGCATGAATAAAAAATTTGAACTACATGTCACACTTCTATGTTTATTGCTCTTCCTCATACAGCACCTCCACGCAGACCATCGCCACAGTAACACCTCGAGGATCCTGTAAATGCGGAAGTGTCTTCGTTTTAGTGCCAAACCATGAGTAAATTATGAATATGTTTCAGTTCTTCCTACAAGACTAGCAGCGAAGACATCAGCACACTAGATGACTGGATGACACGAATGTTGAGAACGAGAGATTTTACAGTAATAGGATTTTCCCATTGGCTTTTGGATTATTGCAGAAAATAAGCTCTGTGACCAACAAAAGTTTATGATTCCTAAACATTGTATTCATCATGATAGTCTTCACAAATGAACACAATTTTGAAGCATAAATACAACTGGCTGAAGTTAAAAGCTAAACATAGTCTAAACGAACTACACCGCGGTCACTTAAATTCAACGTCACCACCATTAAGCTTATTCATTCTTTATTTAAAAACATTTTCCTTGAATGTTTGAGTTAAAATAGTTTGCAAAAGCATGATTATAAACACAATGAGGCTATTAAAGTGACTAGTGAGTAGATGAGTTTATCTGTTCGATGCAGTGACGTTTAATGTCCCAGACAACATCTGTAGTTCCATTTAGACACTTGTGGATATATTTTATGTTGTAGAATAAAACGCAAAAATATACTGAGCTTGTGTTAAACACAGACCTTGTTCCAGGCATTTAACCAAAATCCCATTATATATAAAAAAAACATCGCTGATGTAATATGTCTAAACTTCCATGCATACTTACTCACACTCATACTATAGAGCATACATTTTAACAATCACAGAATACATTCAAATTAAAATGTGAGTGATTGAGTGCTTAAATTGGTTTATGACAAGTAGATTATTTTTTGATATCACCTACTTGATATCGGGGCAACAACTGCAGGATTAAAACACGTTATTCAGCGCTAAAGACTGAAGCTTCTGCAGCTAAACTTTCCACAGATCTATTAGATCTTGCCTGAATTTCCTTTCCCTGAAATACTAAGCAGAGCTATGTATTTTTTTCATAATGTGCTGCTTTTTTACATCAGACATTTTTGCACCACCAACTTAAAGTTATCCCTTCAAACATGACCCATATAGGACTCAAACCCCAAACCCTAGGTCTGATGCATTATCCATTAGGCCTCTTGAATGGTTGCATTTGCTATTAACTGAGTTTGGCTTTTTGTAGAAACACAAAGCATATTTTACGTTTTTTATAAACAACTTACCATAGAATTTTTTGCAGAACTTCACACATGACCCAGGTGGGACTTGACCCACAATCCTCTGCTCCAGAGGCTGATGTTTTATCCATTAGGCCACTGGGCCTTGTGTATGCTTTATATTTGCGATTGCCTATCTTGTAGCAACACAGCAC
>JAUZSZ010000130.1:3909650-3919966 GCA_034780575.1 Labeobarbus marequensis
TGTGTGTGTGTGTGTGTGTGTGTGTGTGTGTGTGTGTGTGTGTGTGTGTGTGTGTGTGTGTGTGTGTGTGTACACAGCTCTATCGATGCCGCCACTGTGAGTTTACAGTGTTTAACCCGAGGCTCATTCCCAAAATTAGATAAGGCCCAAAAATGTGATGGACATACTATTAAACGATGTTACCTACACCTCACAAACACACACTGCCCTCAGGAGTCTTGCCTTTAGTGTGGCAGAAAAGAGAGCAGTAGTTGACAGGGCTGATTTGTGTGTGTGTTTGGGAAGGCGGGCACTTTTCCTATCGTAATATTTATTTTTCCACCACTCTCCCATCCTTCTAATGTTCTCATCCATCTGTCTGACCTACACTTGTCATTTCTAAAGAGAACCTATGGCAACCCGAGCAAATGCCAAGTGTGTGTGTCTCGATGAGACTGCTTCTCACTGTAGTTTTTCTAGTTTAGATAGTCATCCTTGCACATCTGTCAGTGTGTATTTTTAAATGGCTGTGTATGTTGTACATCACTGAATGAATCTGAACACATTTATTCCCGTCTCTTTCTGTCTCTCATTATGCACTGACAATTATAGCGAACCTACTATTCAAACACACTGTGGAACTGTTGAAGTAAAGCTAACGTTAGCTCAGTTCAAAAACCCACACTGCCTACATAGACAGCATTTTAATTATGTTGCCTTCTAAGGTAACTTTTTGCCAACTTTTTAAATCAGCTAAAAGGCAATAGAAGGCAATCCCAGAATCCATTAATTGGTACAAGCTCAATGAAAAAATAATCCAAGATGATGGATATGAGTTATTCTACAATTTATGGTGTATTTAATGTCTATGTAATTAAAATAAGATCATTATATTTCTTCAACCTATCCAATTGTATCCCTTTAGGAAAATCATATGTCACTATGTCAGTGTCACTGTAGCGGCTCACTGTCCAGTGATAATTCCAGTGACACATTTCTTGTTGCTGAGCTTGGTTAGCAGCGATGGATTAACCATAAGGGCATCTGGACAGCGCGTCCAGCGGGTCACCATACAGAGCCGTATAAATGTTTTCAAACCGCAGGAGACACCAAAGACCTCTCCCGATTGCATGGCCAAAGATGAGCAAACGCAACAGTGAATGTTAATTGGCCCCTGTGCAAGAGAACGATTGGTACTCGGTGGATCTCACAGCTGGGGGCCCCTGGGAGTCCCACACATGACCCGTCACTAATCCTGCCCCGCTCGCTCTCTCTTTCTCTCACTCTCTCTCTCTTTTCTGCTCTTTCTCAGGCAGACAGCTTTTAAGCAGGTTTTTTTTTACATCCCACACTCCATTAGTATGCAGAGAGGACACGTTTTGAATTATGGAGGAAAGAAAAGTGACATTGACAACACCAAACAAAGGCAAACAGTTCTGCTCTTTCTCATTTCATAAAGCGAGAACATCAGGATGTGAGAGCGAGGTGTGTGTGCATGAAAGAGAGAGTCGGCAGCTATTGTTTTACTCATTAACATGATTTTAGTTCTGTGCAGACTGCAAATTGACACAAAAACAGAAACAGCCACACCGATGCAAACTTTTTGTGTGTGTGTGTTTCATCAGGCTTGTCGTCACGGACATGTGCAGCATCTGGAACACCTGCTATTCTACGGAGCGGACATGAGCGCTCAGAACGCTTCTGGAAACACTGCCCTGCACGTGTGTGCTCTCTATAACCAGGTACCACACACTCATTCACTCATACTGTATGCGTTCACTTAGCAACCAGATAACACACACACACACACACACACACACGTCAGGCTCAGATGCCTGAACCCACAAGGACACACTCAATCATACTGCTTGGAATATCTGCGCTCTTTTCAGCCAGGAAAAACGATCAGATGCAGACATTTGTATGTACGGCATTAGCAATTTTTATCATGTAATATGTTGTAATATTAGAGTCATACAAAGCAGCTAGGTCACAGATTGTTCATGCAGTCACACAGAAACTCAAAGAGTGATCTCATCCCCAGGTGTGTGTGCATGTTTGTGTGTTTGTGTGTGTGGCGGGCTCATGCATTTTAATTCTGCTCTTATTAAGTATTAATGGACGCTCCCACAACACACACCCACACAAACACAAAGACAGTCCTTTAGGACTCGCCTGAAAACACATGGAGTCACAGAACTCACATGTGCTGTTCTCTCTCTCTCTCTCTCTCTTTCTCTCTCTCTCTCTCGAAACTGTTATTGCTATTTAATTGCCTGTGAACCTGCTTTTACAGTACATCTCAATTTTCTGCTCTAATATAGAGACTGGCTGATATATTGGTTACACTAATAGGCTGAACTTTGGCTATTTTGAGGTTTGTTTTTGTTTTTGTTTTTTGGATTGAGGATGTATAATACTGTAAATATAAACAGTTTTACAGTATATACATATACTATATATACTATAAATACAATTTGAGTCAATAAATACGTTTATAGTATTTTTTCTAAAAAAAACATATTTGACATTAAATATGAAAATAATATTTTGAAAGAAGTCTCTTCTGCTCATCAAGTCACCAAAGCTACATTTATTTGAGCAAAAATAGTAATATTTGAAATATTATTAGCATTTAAAATGTCAGTTTTCTGTTTCAATTAGTGCTGTCAAATGATTAATAGCGATTAATTGCATCCAAAATAAAAGTTTTGTTTACATGCATGTGTATATTTAAGAAAAATATGATATGTTTATTAGGGGTGTAACAGTACTCGTATTCATCATGAACCATTTCAGTATGGGTCTTTCAGTTCGGTACACATGTGTACCGAACGAATACGGTATTTTTTTTTTTTTTTCAGGAAATTCAAATAATAAATGGTGTTTTGACAGTCTTTGATGTGGCATGACAGATCGCAGTATAAATGCTTTGAAGAGCTGCTTCTGTGATGGTTCAGAAACGTGCTAGTATAAACCCAGCACAAGCGTTGAGCCGCCACGATCAGCTCTGGTTCCCGTGTCTGAGCTGTGACGTGCCCCAGACTTATGCAGAGCGGAGCATGTGTGAACGTGATCATTCCTTCCGCTCTAATACTACTTTTAACGGGAATAAACATGACTGAACATCTCATGCCTTAGCGCTCAATCAGTGTTTAAACCGCGGAAAGACATCAACAAAACAGCGTGGAAATAAAATGTCACGTAACACGTATAGCACAGCTCAAAATGAAGTCTAGAGAGGAGCATTTCACAAAATATTACACCATATACTCATTATATTTTACTAAACCTGTTAGTCTTAGTTATTTAATGTATGTTTAAATTAATCTGTTATGAAACATGCTATGACAGCCAGTGTGTAATTTAATATATTTTAACAAATAGCCTAGAAATTTTATTTTAAAAACTGCATAATGTGCAATTTACATGTTTACATACAATTTCTTTTAAAGTTGAGTGTTGATCATCTATTTAAAAATAAATGTAAAAATTTGGGTTAAGTTGTTAGGCCTAATTGTAACCTTATAATGTAAAAGGGCTCCCTAGTTTTAAGCATAATCTGAGGTAGATTTTTATCACTAAGAAAATTTAAAGTAAACCACTGTTTATTAAAAAAAAAAAAAAAAGTTTAGTTTTTCCCCCTGCTGTACCGAAATCATGCCGAACCTTGACGTTAAAACTGAGGTACGTACCGAACCGTCATATTTGTGCACCGTTACACCCCTAATGTTTATATATTAAATATATTTATATATAATATAAAATATAAGAATATAAATATATAAATGTATATACATGTCAATATTCTCAAAATATATACTGTATGTGTGTATTTATATATACATAATAAATATACACAGTACACATATATTAGGTAAACAAAAACTTTTATTTTGGATGCGATTAATCGTTTGACAGCACTAATTTCAATATATTATAAAATGTAATTTTTCTCCTAAAAAGCTGAATTTCGAACCTTCACACATTCATTCTGCTTAAGAAACATTTCTTATTATTATCAATAAAGAAAACAGTTGTGCTGTTTAATATTTTTGTGAATTAATTTTTTTATGAATAGAAATTTCAAACCACAGCATTTACTTGAAATAGAAATCATTTGTAAAAATTTTTACTGTCACCTTTGATCAACTTAATGCATCCATTCTGAATACAAATATGTTTTTTTATGATTATTTGCAACGTGTGTGTGTTTGTTCTATTTAGTTTGGGTCGAATGTTGAGCTAAATTGTACAAAATTCTGTTAAATTGTACAAAAAAACAGTACAATCATGGGATATACTTCATGGGAAACTCCATTTAAAACTTTAGAAAATTATATTTTCTAATACGCAAAAAGCTTTATTTTATGGTTGTAGTTAGAGTTAGATAATAAATTAGAAATACTTTTATATAAAAGCATTCAAAATCTATGTTAAGTCTCCATTTTGCTTTGCAGTGTGTGTGTGAGAGAGTACTCATTTTACAGCAGTGGTTTCTGTTTATCTTCATTCAGCTCATTATAATTAGATTAAACTACAGCTGACCTGCACTAATGTAACATCCAGTCTGAATGAAGTCAGTTACAAACAGATCAATAACATCTAAACAACAAAAACATGAAGAAAAGCAATGACCTCCTGAAACATAAAAATAGTACTCTGAGTATTACAGAAAGATCTTAGATCATAGTTCAAGCATTGACGTCTACTTATTGTCTGTAACTTCATTTCTTCAAGTTTGGCTAGAAATGTTTGTCTTAATCGTCACATCTCAAACACAAAGTCACATGCACAGCGCCAGGCATCTCACATCTTTCTGACAGCACAGATGTGTTATAGAGCCGTGTGACAAGAAACAGAGCTGCTGAGACAGCAAGGAAAATCACACGCAACAAATACGGTAAAAGACTGTTTGTGCATGTGCTGTTCTTTAGAAACAAATTTGCTGGAAAATGTCCTCAGATGTCTGTCAGAATTCTGTCAAAAAGGTCCTGTTTGAGACATTCTCTAGAGGACAAATAAATCATAAAATGATTAAATGATGTAAAATTATGTCCAAAAGATGTCTAATATGGGCAGCTAGCAAGTTTCAATAATATATAACTATATAGTAATATAGTTAAACTGATTGATTGTGTCCTGGCAAAAATGGAAAAACAAAATGCTGGAGAATGCTGGTAGAAAAAAATTGCCATTGCCAAATTGAGATATCCTCAGAAGTTAGCTCAATCTGTCAAAACTCCTTTTGTTGCTGTTTTTATGTAAGACAAATTCTGCACAAGTCCACAAAATTATGTTTAAATAATGTCCAGAAGTTGTTTCTTACAGTCAGGGATAGTTTATTTTTATAACTTGCTGTATATCCCATCGTTATATATAGAATTAGCCTACTTTAAGGGTAAGAGAAGTACTTGGAAGTAAACTAAATCTGTCAAAAACTTTTTCGTGGACATTCTCAGACAGAAAATTGGCTCGTAAAGAAATTGAATAATGCCCAAATTTGTATTATAGTGGTATGGCTTATATATTTTCTTTGTAATGTACAAAGAATTTATAATCATAAGCTCAATTTAAAATCTGTTGGATGTCAGTTTACAATCAGTTTACGAGCATATATGCAATAGCATGTTTCTTTCCATACTTTTGACAAATTTGCTAGAAAGTGTCCTCAAAAGTTAACTTAGTCTTTTTAAAATCCTTCGAGACATCCTTTGAGAAGGACAGATTACTCTTAAAATAGATTACAAATGTCCAGAAGTTGTATTTTATGGTCAACTAGTATGTTTATACAATATTTCAGTATATTACATAGTAATATAATTGAAATTCGTTGTTTTGTAAGTCATTTTGAAGTCCTCATTCATACAGTATTTCTAGGTAAATGTGTGTTTGTAAGTTTGTTTCAATTCATATTCTAAAGGACCATTTTTCTAAACAGTGTTTAAGAACTTTGCTAAATCTGTCAAAAACTCCTTTTGTTGAGGTTCTTAAAAAGAAAATAGCTCATAAAAAGAATAAATGAATGACTTAAGATGCAAAAACCTCTAAGTCTGTCTGAGCTTTTTCTTTTAAATTAGCATTTTTATTAGGCGCCTATGAAAATAACATTGGACATTTTTGAAAATAAGGCATTCAATAACTGACTAATAACTTTTTCATTGCTACTGAACCTAAACATAAGAGCCTGATAAAAGTGCTCATTTAAGGGAACTTTTGACCAGTTGTTTTTATGGTGGCATGAACCGATTATTAAGGTCTCAATCATTCTACCAGTTTACAATGATTTTAATGCATTTTAAAGAAAAATCATTACTTTTATTATGAAACGAATGCAACAAAAAAAGCCCACTCTCATTAAAATGCCATGACACCACAAAAGGTCATAGGCTGATCCGGTCAGGTGCAAAGGTTAACTTGTATTACACAGCTGTGGGCATCCACCTGAATGAACTGGGAGTGAGCACATCTATAATTCATGCAGGCCTGGTTAAACTTGGTCTGGCTGGGTTATAAGAAGTACAGTCCAAAGGGGTTTGAATTGTCTGAGGCGAGCACCTGAGCTCACTGTCTGCTCCCCAAGCGCTGACCCTTCATGACTCAGATATTTCTGCTCCGGGCTGTTGCTCCTTGCAAACCCCCCTCCCGCTCTTTCTTTATCTCCTTCTCTTTTTTGCTGTCGGCAGATTGAGCCTATAAATGGGGGGCTTTCATGCAAGATCACAGGTGCTTATTTAGAAAATGACAATTTTGCCTTTCCATAATTTCATGTTACAGCATTGCCAGATCTTATCAAGAGCCGCCATCTTATTCCTGAGATTGTGTAACTTAATGAAAGATATTTTGCCCTGCTTCTCATACAGCAGCATACACACAGACCCACTTGGGGGCGAGAGGAATAGTTCTTCTGTAGGATCTTGATCTGTTTTTGACTGGAAATCATGGAAAGTTTGAGTGTTGCATAGTCTTGAACAATTTCTTCAGCAGCGTACTTGTTCTTGCAGATTATTTGGCTTGAGTCATAAGATAATGCTTGGAATCTCATAATGCAAAAATACATCTTCAGATCAATTTAAATGCATTTGAAAATATTCAAAAATAAATTGCTAAATTAGATTTTAATATGTTTACATAAATATATTTTGTTAATTTTAGTTACTTATAATCCTTTGTATTTTTTTAAATATACTTTCATTCTAAATATAATTATTATTTGTACCACAAAACCAGTCATAAAGGTAATTTTCAAAATTGGGATTTACACTGAATAAATAAGCTTTCCATTGATGTATGGGTTGTTAGAATAGGACAATATTTGACTGAGATACAACTATATGAAAATCTGGAATCTGAGAGTGCAAAAAAAAAAAAATCTAAATATTGAGAAATATGATTTCTGCATGTTTTATTAAGGTAAATTGAAGACCTTAAGACCTTTTTAAGACCAATTAAAGAAAATATAAGGAATAAATTAAGAACAATAAGTTTTATTAGCAGCACTTCAAAGTCTGAAAAGACACCTTACCACCAATCTCCATTACTTTTTAATTACGTTTTCAATAAATAAATAAAAGCTTAACTAGAATATGGAAAATATATTCTGATCAAGATACAAAAACAGCATGATGAGAAGTCTCGTTTTCTGAGAATTTACAAATTCAGTGAATTATGATTTTAAAAAGGTCAAATATCTACCTAGGGGCTCAGAAAAAATCAGCTTAATTCAAAGGGAAAACAAGATTTCATACCACATGGACAGATACTTGTTTTCATTTTAATTTCTCTTAAAAACAAGAATTATCTTCATTTTGCTTCATTTTGTGTATTTGCAGGCCTTTAGTAGGCCTATTTGTAGACCTCAGTGCAGGCAACATTTAATGCCATGACTTTATAAATTTTTATTCATTTGTTTTTTCAACACTAAGACCGTTTAAGGCTTTAATTTGTGGAATGGAAAATTAAGATTTTGTATTTTGTATATATGCTGAATGGGGTAAAAAGTTCAGAAGTAAACAACAAATCTTTGACATTGGGATACAAAATCTAAATTAAATCTAATTTAAAGTTGTTGGACTTTGAGGGGAAAACAGGGGGAAAAATATTCGAATTCTCCACTATTTGAAACAAATTGTGAGGAATTGAATTAAATTAGAAAAATGACAGCATTTTCACTGGTGGTCTCAGATATTTGAACCCTCTGTATCCTGTTAGCCAGATTTGTCAGATGTAACCAAGGCATCACATACCAGGCAGTTTATCATGAACAGCACACAAGCATGACATGACTAGTGGAAGTGATTTAAAGTGAGAGGTCAGCACCCTGAAGAGGTGTGTGAAAAGTCAAGACACTTCCTGCTGCGTCCTTTACAAACAGGAAGTTTAAATCCTGGGAGCAGACAGTGTCTGAGACACATACCGAGGTACTTGCGTTTGGAGAAATATTTTTACAGGATTAACCCAGGCCACGGCAAACTATTTTCAGCAAAAGGTTTTAGGGTCCATGCAAGCTGAAGAAAACATCTCGAAGGCTAGAGGTGAACTGTCATGTGTTGATGCTGCAAAAGTAGTTACCAATACTATTTTCTGTTGTGCAGTTTCTCAGTTATATAATGATCCTCCGAGACAAATTTCTTCTCGTTCTTTCTTTTCCTTTTTTTTAAAGTCGAGGCTCCATAACTCAAATACCTCTATCAAACCTTACATGTTTTTCGGGAGATGTAATTTCAGCCACTTAAGGATCATTAAAAAGAGATCATATTAAATATCGGCGGTTAAGAGGTGTACGAGGGGGGATAGAAGCAGAAATAATGAGGAGATTTGTTTGTCAGTCAAATTCTGACGAGCTCAATCCCTCTAGCTGTCTGAGGGCGAGCGGAGGGTCTTTTTCTTGTGCAAATCTACCGATGAAATGTTGACAAAACAGACAATTTTGTGCAATTTTCTTGGTGGAACTCTTTCAGCGAGCCAGTCACTCAGAACCCCCTCATTTGGCGGAGAACCACGCCGTGACCTTTGACATGTATCTGGTCCCGGACTTCTTCTTCTTTTGCGATCCGGTGAAGGGACGTAACAGTTGTGCCTTTCAGGTCAGGTGGACGCGGCCTTGGAGTTTAAGGTTGAAGGGCTATAAAGGATCTCTTTGTGTGTCTTTCCCCTGCGGAGCATGAGCAGAGGGATAAGAAATGTGGTTAATGGCTCAGGAGTGGGCTAATCATCGGTTGCCATTACTGCTCCAATATCAGCAGGGATGACAGACTTATCAATGACAAAGGGCCCAGGTGAAGACCCAGACCGGCCCCTTCAGTTTTGATCTCTGGTCCGCAAAGCAGGAGCTTTCATTTGAGCTAAGCACCAGTCAGTATACTTCTCTCGCTCTTACTCATTCTGTCTCCTTTCTCTCTTTTCTCTCCACTTGTGCCAGGAATAACTCATCTGCTCTCCCCCCGTTCAGGCCCCCACATTGTGTTCTCTCAAGCCTCAGCCATTATATCCACAATTTGGCTTAATTTCTTAAGCAACTGCAATGTGATAATGCGTCTCTGTGGAAATGATATAAAATCTCATGATTGTTCTTTTCATTTAACCTTTTTTGTTCCTTGTACATTGTGTAGAGCACAAAAAAAAGCAAAAGCAAAAACGAGTGCTCTGGCTTTTACTTCATCAATGAAAAGATTGTTCTTTTAAAAATAATGATAGAGAAGATTGTTTGTTTTATTTGAAAACTTGCCTTTAAATAGTATATAGTGTTAAGAATACACAAAACAAAATAAAATATAAAATATAAATTTGTAAAATATAAATAAAAATTGTTATATATTGAGTAAAATCTAAATGCTGTATTATTTTTTTACAATATGTTTTGGACATTAATATATTTAAACTGATAATCTTTGAGGAACTAAAGCTACGTGTTAGTAATTAGTTATTTTTGTACATTTTCAAATGCATTTAACATAAATCTGAAAATATATATTTTTCTAAATCTTACAATAAGGTGTGTATGTATATATGTGTTTAATGGTATATATATATATATATATATATATATATATTTATACACCATTATTTAGAAAAAAAATCCTATTGTCTATCTTTCTATACACTCTTTACACACACACTCACATAAATGTATAAGGTATTCAATAGGAAAATTTTCAAATGTATTTAATGTATCTGAAAATGTTTATATACAGGTGCATCTCAATAAATTAGAATGTCGTGGAAAAGTTCATTTATTTCAGTAATTCAAATCAAACTGTTAAACTCGTGTATTAAATAAATTCAGTGCACACAGACTGAAGTAGTTTAAGTCTTTGGTTCTTTTAATTGTGATGATT
>JAUZSZ010000130.1:4082451-4095939 GCA_034780575.1 Labeobarbus marequensis
GGATAATTTGATGAATAGATGAACAGTGAAAACAGTACTTTTACTGTACTGTTACTGTACTGTTTTAAAAAGTACTGTTTTCACTGTAAATTTTTGACTTGGTTAAAATAGAAATCTTCTTTCAAAAACATTTTTAAAAAATCTCCCCAATCTCAAACTGTTGAACAGTAGTGTATATTAAAAAATTGAATTTAAAATTCAGAATTTCAACAGTAATTGTTTATTTTACTTATATTTTTAATTATAGGTTATAATTGTATTAAATAATCATTTTGTGTGTTTTTATATATAGGTAATGATATTTAGGAGTGGCACAATGCAAATATCTGTTTCGGGTGTAATATAAACCAGATATGTTGCAAGAGAATCATACTAATATTAGTTCTATGAAAGTTCTATGAAACTTAATGACTTTGGCTCACTTTGACTGTCCATAAAGATCTGAGGTGAATATGTGAACCCACTGTGAGGGTCCAAAGGAGGGCCGCAGTGAGCATGTTCCCCTGGGAGCTGCATATTAATGATGGATTTAATGTTGAACCTATAAGCAAGTACACACATACACACATTGTCACTTATTAACCAGAACCACTCCCCTGTAAGTAAATATTAAACACTCACTGTTTGAACTGCTCTATGATGCAGTATCTCTTGATGAGACACGTAGAAGGTCGTGCCATTGCAATAATGTCATCGGTCACCCTAAATACAAAAAACACATGCAGTGAATATATACATGGCTATTTTTGTAAGGCAAAGAAATAGGAAAAACATTATATTACACATTCGTTTTAAAGGAACAAGTTCTTATTTTTGCGTTCAGTTCAGTTCTTACAGGTTTGATGTCACTGGTTCTTCTCACATATAAATATTCCTATTTGTTTGGTGTGTCTCTTCTAACACTAAGGCTATGTCCAGATTAATCTGGATAAATTTGAAAACATATCTTTTTTCCTTGACTTTTGGCCTTTAGTCCACATGGAAACAAAGTTTTTGTCCAGCAAATACGGAGCTTTTTTAAGATGCTCTCCCAAGTGAGTAAATTTGGAAGCACCGTTTTTATGTTGCTGCTGTGTTAGCTAGATTAATGTTGATGTAGCCTTAATCATTCAGACAATAGAAACACTGTAGGCCTCACCAGCTGGAGAAGACACCTTTAATGGCCTGTTGGCTAATGCTCCAGCATCCCGGACCTTCATATCGACAGTCTTTTCCCCCACAGGCAAAAAGACAGATGATCTTAGAAGGAATAGCCTTCACCAGACTCTCCCTGGCCTGAGAATATGAAGGTCTGGGCACTGGAACCTGCGGCGTCATGGAGGACAGGACAGGACAGGACAGAAACTAACAGCAAATCACTGCTTCTATATGCACTAATGGCTTAACACTTAGCAGGCAACTTTGTGGATGTGCTGTGCAATGGGAAATCAGCTGCGGAATTCTATAGACAGAAATATGGCAAAGAGACAGAAAACATGCAGTCAGTGACAGAAGAGTCAAATTCCACCTACCACATACTAACATGACAAGAAATGAATCAAATGACTGTTGGGCAGTCAAGCTATCACAAAATAATTAATCACTGTGTCGCCGCCATGTTAGCTGACCTACATTTTAAGCCTGGAGACTTATTTACAGCTCTGTGCTTTTCTTTATTGATAATTCCACCAGACAAAAAAACAGACTTACCTATGTGGCTTCATCCAAAGAAGGGTTAAATGTGAAATTTTACATTTAGATTTCATGATAAACATGTAGAGAGAATCTAACATGGCTATGCTGCATACAGAAACATATCCATGCCTCAAAGCTGACCCAGCGATTGGTGTCTAATCACTTATTAAGTGTCATAAACACATTAGTGGATAGGTTCACGATTCATAGTAAGCCTAATTATATAACATGCTCTGGGGCTGGCAGTCTGTACATACAATACCTACTAAAAAAAATGTTTCTCATGCACATTTTAATGTTTTCTTTGGTCTAAATGAAATGAGTCAGAGTTGTGGGCCATTAAGAATTTAATTGAGAAAGCCTTAAATTTGAATTTACATGAAATTGGGAATAAAATTCCAAGAAATTAATCTAACTGCTGAAAGTGTAGTTTGTAGAAATGCATTTAATTTTCAGTATCAAAACAAAACACAACATTTGGGATATGTCCAGAAATATTAGTTGATATAAATAATTAAAAGGTTTCAAATGCCACACAAACATTTGATTTAATTTTATAGAATTATTCAATATATCAACTGAAATTTTATTTATATACAGTATTTTTCATTACATTTATTAATAACCAGTGTTGTTATTGTTAACTATAAAATTCGTTAAATAAAAAATATATTAATAAAAATGACAAAAGCATATAAAAAAACACTATAACTTAAATTAAAGTGAAACTGAAAAACCTTTTAAAAAGCTAATTAAAAATATTAATAAATACTATAATACACTAATATATCACTGAAATCATCTTGCATTTTATGTACCATAATTGTTCTATTTACCCCAAAATCTTCAAAATGTACACATGACACATACCTTGCGAAATACTAAACTAGAGATTGGCTCCATCAGGGGAAAAAAACATTCACACAAAATATGTTTTTCACAACATGTAGTACTTTATTTAGGGGAGTTACCGTGTAGCTCATAAGAAAGTGATACATTTAGGCAGACGAATGCACAGAAACCCATCTGCATTCATGACATTTCTAAGAACATCATTGTAAAACTAAACAGATCCCTCGCTAATGATCCCCTCGCCACATAACCAAGAAAACTACAAGTGCTCAATAGGATATGATGTCCTTTGATGTTGTGTCGCATCTATTGGGCTTCATTTCTGGCTAGACCTTAGGTCCTTTGTTAAGGACCTTGTTCTGTATGAGATCATGTCTCATTACAGGTACGTTACCTATGTTGTGTAACTTTTGTTCAACATCACTTAGAAAACACCTATGCGTGAAATTCGGCAGTGTGTCATATTGTGTATTGTTAGTAAGATATCTGAACCAGTGGATTCAACCAAGTCAGCACAACCTGCAGAACCGGTGTGCCTGTGAAACCTGTTCTGGTGAACATGTCACCTCGCTCTGATCATGCTCTCTATGGCTGAGCGGCGTTGATGTGGCATCAAAATGAGGTAAAACAACATAAAAAAAAAAGAAAAACAAACAAACAAAACAGTGGGCTTTTACCTCTAACCCTGAACCGCTGCTCCAGAAACCTGCTAGTTTTACTGGAGAGCTATTGGGACCAAGCAGCCATAGTCTGAATATATCTTTACAGCAAATACACTTGGGCTTCAAAAGGGCATGACCTCCCTAAATATGTGAGCAACATGCATCCATTACTACATCTACAAAATGCCCATCCAGCCCATTCTCTGTTTGTATTTTAATGGATTGTTGACTACTGTAGACCTTTTGCAGAAACAGTCAGTCCTGCGTTGGAGTCATGTGCGTTGCTCGATGGCACAATGGTGATCGAGGACGATTGTGATCACAGAAAAACTGCCTCACATCCTCCAACCTCTGGACCAGCAGCTCTCATCAGGGATCACCTCTCCATGAACATTTCGTTCTTCTCTCCATGGTTTCTTCAGGGTTGCACAAACAGACAGGAAAGCAGAGCCGTTCTGAAGAAAAGCGATGGTGCTGCCACTGCACAGCGGGAAAGTTGCGAGATCCATCGTTTTCCATGGAGGAGTCATGGTCTACGTGTCAAGTTTGCCATGGACACACATGGCGTGGGAGATACTTGTGTTGTGACGTTTGTCACAACTGAATCTGTGTGATTGCTTTGGCTGCTGCTGGCATGTATCAGCAATTGCACACAGTTCGTTTGATCCAGCGTGCTATTGGGTCTTTTTCAACACGGGCTGCATCAAGGTCTGGAGCAGTTGTTTACCCTTGGCAGCAGACACTTACTCCAGCACCTCCATCATCTTCTTCATCATCGTCGTCATCATCTTCTTCATCACTCCCCTCGGATAAGATCTGTTGATGGAGTACAAACTCTGTTGCTCAAATAGATTTTAACTTATTGAGTTGTCTTTTTTAAAGTGGATTTATCAAGTTTATTTGGAATATCTTTATAAAAGTATAAGGTTAGCACCAAAGTTAATGTTCCTTTATCCTAATTTGGCTTATTTTCTTAATTCAACCAAATATACTAATTAATTAATTTCAGTTGTTCATTGCAACCACATCAAAAGGCAAAGAATTCTAAAATAGTAAATATTAAATTTATGAAAACACACCTTATAATCAATTGAACAAAGTAACAAAATGACAGACCAAAAAAGGACAGACCAAATCTCATTTTCAAACATTTAGTCTTTGTAATTCAGATCAACACTTGAATGTTTTTGAAAAACAGTCCTGTCTGTAGTTTTAAAAAATGGACAAATATAAAAATAAGGGCAGGTTGCACAATATTGCACGATACAGCACAGAGTGTTTTATTTCATTTAGGACTGTGAATTTTAGAAAACAATGCAATGCATGTTTATGAAATTTAAATGTCTTATTTGTGCTGTCATAGTTTCTCGTCTAATAGCTACTTGACTAATAAATAAATAAATGGTGATATTGATTTAAGTTATAATTTTATTATCTCGCTTGCAGATTATCAATTTATATAGAGCAAGTATGTTTGAGTTATCCAATCATGGTTTTCCCTGAGGAAACTGGCACACCCTCTTACATAAACACATTCTCTACAGAGGTGTTTACTTACAATAGCCTGAACTTTGAGCTGAAGGTGTCATGCACAAATTAAGAGTTAACTTAAAAAACACTATAGTTAAACTATCTGTGTCTCCGCTATAATATGACAGCAGATGCCCTTACCATATTGTCAGTTATTCCTACAAGACACATTAGTGTATATATCTTTAAAAGTATGTTATCTGCAGTGACTCATTAGTAATACATCTGCAGTAATACATTATCTGTCTATTATCCTCAATCTATCTATAAATCTATCTAAAGTTGAGTTTATATATACATGAAAGATTTAGATGAAGTGATATTTACTGCAGCGTAATATCAAACCTAAAATCATACTTAAATGTGTGATTTGAAATGGAAAAGTTAAAGCTAAGGATAATATATATTAGATAATATAATTTAAAAAGTCTACTTCATTTTAAACATCATTGCACACCACTTCAAAAAGTGTTTTCATATAAATATGGACTCACACATATCATTAAAAATGTGCATACTTGCTAGTTTCCAGCACCAATAATTAATAATAATAATAATAAACAACCTTACCATGCTGATGATTTGTTTAAGTTTCAGAGCAGCAGAGTGCAGTTTGTGTGAAGTGGATCTTCATGCGTTATTTATACTCTTTCTACAGAAACTGCTCACACCTCCTCAAAGAACACAGCCAGTCCGCTGCAGACACATAAGAGGAAATCTTTCCACAGAAACAAAAGTGAAAGTAAAACTTTACTTGTGAGGGATTTCAGATGTTCACAGTTATATAATTTTTCATGTAACAAATCAGATACAGTACAAAAATTTAAGACATGTTATAATGTAAGATAAGAAAAGATAGCCTGTATATAAACATATGAGGAAGTTTTGATCATGTTTGGCCTCTCGGTTATACTTATGTCAAATCTATGCAATGCTTTTGATTGTTTTGTATATTTTATACTTCTGGTAACAATTTACAAAATTTCATTTGTTCACATTCGTAAACTACATAAATTACATAACATTAACTATAAGTGATAAATACTAAATAAGCATTTATTAATCCTAGTTGTTTGTTTGTGTTAAAAGCCGTGCCAGCTTCTGTGGCTATTTTCATAATGAGAAAATTTATGACTGAATTATATTAATCCTAGTTAATGTCAATTTCAGCATTACAATCAAGAGTTATGAAAACTTCAGATGCAAAAATCTGTCAGTCTGAGATTTAAATGAGCATTTTTTTTAGGTTCAATAGTTTCACTTCAATGGAAATTAAACATTTATTAGTAAGTTATTGAATTTTCATAAATGCCTGATAAAAAATGCTCATTTCAAAGAAAAACATGGAATTGCATCTTAAGTCTTCATATGTTAATATTTTTTAATCTAACATGGACAGTTGTACTTCTATTAACTAACGAAAACAAAGATTAATAAACACTGTAACATATGTACTGCTCATTGTTAATTAATGGGACCTCATTGTAAAGTGTTACCATACTTATATATAGTTTGATTTATTTTTTATTTTCTATTTTCATACAGAATCTATGCAATCTCATAGTGGCCTATGTAAGAAGTGCTATATTTAGTAAACTCATCATCAATCATTGACAGATAAACAAAAATAAACACAGCACTTTTTTTTTTTTTGTTGAGGATTTTGTGGTTTTTATTTCTTTTTCATTTTTTTCCACATTCTGTTCCAGGGCTCTTTGTTTCCCAGTTCTGCCCCGAAAAAACTGAACCAAGCGATGCAGAAACCAAAGGTTTCACCAAAATTTCGCTTCTTCACTTCACTTTACATTTTACATGTATTTTTATTGAGTCAGCAACATGTTAAAGAGATTTCTTGGTTCACTTTTAGCATCACATGCATTGGTTTCGTTTGTGGTCGGTTCTTGGATTTGTAGAATTTGTAGACTTGAGGCTTTGCGCGTTGATTGTCAGGCGTCACGCGTTGTTAGGCTTCGCAGACTGCGCTGGCCTCTGCACATCTGGACAGCAGCACCAAACAAATGGGTTTCCCCTCTGAATGGCGCTGGGCCAGATGACCCTGCCCCTGGCAGCAAGGATTTAAACTCCGCCTCCTTCATGATGCTAGAACAAACAACAAAACCATTCAGCTACAGGAAGTGCAGAGGGTGTCAAATATCAATTATATAGCAAGTGTATAACTTATTAATAAACAATATTACTAAATCATGCATTTGAATAATATCATTGGCTATAACATTGTGCGGTTTATTTTTAGTTCCCTGTCTTTTACAGTAGCTCAAAAAAAAGTCAGAAAAACATCTGATGTACTCACACATTAGTGCTGCAAGACCAGTCAAGTTTCCATGGCATTTCCCACAGAGGAAACGCCGTAAAACCTGTAAAGATGATTCCGTTTCCAGGTTACACAGTGACAAACCACCAAAATAAAATGTGCATTACAAAATCATTTAATTGCGATGACAGAAAACATGTTTAGGGAATATGTTTTTCTAATAATAATAATAATCATGATAATAATAATAACTGTAAGATATTTTCTCTATAACTAGTTGTCTTACCTTGTTGGTCTGGCAGCAGAAGGCTCTGGAAAGGACAGATCAGTGTGTCTCTCTGTAATTTATACTGGGACTCTGTTCCCGCCCTCAACTGATCTGTGAACAGCTGTTTTCCTAAGTTTCATTTTCTCAGTAAGTTTCGGCCCATCCCTCTACAGGAAGGCTTTGTTGTTGTTTCTTAGTGAATGACACTGCATTTTTCTTTGAGCCTTTTAAAATGAATCTAACTCACTTTTACCTTTGTTGTCTCTGACCAGTGGTTTTGCATCCATTTATATGTTCCGAAATTTTATTTTACTCTAAACATTATTTGAGAACATTGAAAATTGGGGCTGGTAAAAATGCCCTCCTTAACATTATTTCCCAAAAATTACAACACAAAGGACTGAAAGTTCACAAACACCGGTGTTAATAATCATTGTAACACTTATATTTGTTAACATTATCTACATTGTTAGCATGAATGAATAATGAAGACTACTTCTACACCATTTAATCTTAATTTTAACATTTACTAATTTAAAATTTAAAGTTGTATCTGTTAACATAAGTTAAAGCACTAAAAACGAACATGAATTCACAACAGAGATTAATAAATGCTGTAAAAGTGTATTGCTTATGTAATAACTAATGTTAACAAACAAGACCTTATTGTTTTGTGTTGTATTGCATTGTTATTTTAGCCTTTTCTTCAGCAGGGTTTCTGGTTGCACCAGGTTTTGTTTAATTTGGACACAGAATAAGCAAGTTATGTTTGATTCTGCTATTGCTCTCTGTTTATCAGTCCTTGCTGAGCGAGGGGGTTAGAAGGATAATGTTCATAAATTTGGATGATAGCAGTTCATCCAAAAATGAAAGCTACCATGTCATTTCAAACCTTTATGAATGTATTTCTTCTGTGAAACACAAAAGAAGATTTTAGGAAATGAAAATGGAAGTCAGTGACTTTCAAAATATATCCCATTTAGCTTGTTATTCTTTAAAACGAGTTCCATAACTCGAATGAAATAAAACACAGACATTAGTTTCAGTTTCAGGTTTTTCCATTTTTATTGATTTTTATGGAAAGAGTTGCGCTCAGCCTGCATAAAATAAAAATGAAAAAAAACTGGTTGTTTTTACAGCAGGCCATTGCCACAGCCTGCCAACCAAGCAACAGACAACCAGAAGCAGGTTCATTTTTGTCGCATGTGTGGTTTGGTTGCTTCTAGTTTTCTGGTGCTTTGTCAGCGGGTCATAGACCTGGCGCTGTTCACTGCAGGTCCGCTGGACCCCGGCCAGAGATCCAGTGTTGCCAGAGAATGCACTAGAACAGGGCAGCGGACCCGAGTGCCCGAATCCCTTGGCAGTTGGGTTCTCCTCCTCTCCTCCTCAAAATCTAAACATGAAATGATCGCATTATTATATCTTAAGTTCAGAGATACAGGACTGATCTAATAATTATAATTATTATTATCATCATAATAATAATTCAATGTGAAAGACACTTACAAAATAATAAATGCAAGCATCGAAAGAGATCCTTAGGCAGCGTGACGTCTCAACTCGTGTGCAGTCATCTAGTGACAGCTAAAATTGACAGGAATTGAAAAAAATAACATTAAAATAATCGATTATTAACAGACTCAAAACCACCTATACAATTCTGCGAAAACAAATCGCAATATAATCCCCTAGATAAATCTGCGCACATAATGATCAAGAAATGTTTTTTCTATTTAATCAGATGAGACTACGGTAAAACTGTAGGTCTAAATCTCTTTTGTTAGCAGACAAGAAAGGATTGTACAATTTATTTGACAAATGGGTGGAGGTTTTATTCATTATAGGCTACGTCACAAGCAGAACTTCCTTGTTGCATAGCCAGCAAAGAGATCACAGAAAATGATAGGCTACATTATTTTTATAAAAGTATGCTATTATTTCTTCTGTAAGTTTTAAAAAGCGTATAGATAGACAGGATCACTCACCAGACTGCACACTAGATCACAGCATACAAGCAGAACATCTCCGCTACGTCTCAGACAAGAGAGTCTGCAGGATAGAAAGGACAATCTCTGCTTCCTCTCGCTTAAATACTCTACAACATTTCCTCAATAAACTCCTCCCTCTCCTCATCAGTTTCGGTTTGTCAGTAAAGAGAAAGCTACAGTAGTGACTTGTCTAAAGACGTTTTTATTTTGAAGTTTCATATAACAAGTCAACATTCGAATTGTTAATTCGAACAATGAAAACATTTACAAAGATTAATAAATATAATAACAAATGTCCTATTCATTATTAATGTTAATTAATGGAATTTTATAAAAACAACAGGGCTTCGGGTTAAACATGCAGATGATCTCATTATCAAGTGTCTTCGTCTCAAGAATCGAGGAAGTAACAATGTAACCATTTTAGAAAGCTCCTCTGCAGGTTCTACCAATCACTCTCTCTGTCATTGCATTCATTTCATGGACAATCATTTCTCAGAATGCTTTAATGAGAATTCAACTAAAGAATTAGAACACACAAAATATATTTTTTCTCAACATACTTCATTTGGGGTTTTACATAAAAAGCAGTAAATTTAGAAAGATGTCAAATCTTCAGAACATTAGTGTCTCTGCTTTTGGCTATAGAACTAAATGTCCTTTGATTTGGATCACGTTCTGTATGACTGGGTATTGTAAGGCACTCAACAATGTGTAACTTTTGTTCCACAGCACTGTAATAACTCCTGTATGTGGGAATCAGTGGTGTGTCATATTGTGTAGTGTTAGTAAGTGAAGTGACATGTGGCCAAGTATGGTCACCCATACTCAGAATTTGTGCTCTGCATTTAACCCATCCTAAGTGCACACACACAGCAGTGAACACACCTCCAGAGCAGTGGGCAGCCATTTATGCTGCGGCACCCGGAGAGCAGTTGGGGGTTCGGTGCCTTGCTGTACATTCACTCCCCCCACCTACAATTCCTGCCAGACCTGAGACTCAAACTCGCAACCTTTGGGTTACGAGTCCGACTCTCTAACCATTAGGCCACGACTTCCCCAGATCTAAGTAGATTCAACAAAATCCGGCATGCATGTGAATCCTATCGAGGTTACAATAAATTAAAAATTGGGAAACAAACAAAAATAAAGAACAACAATGAAATTTTGTTTTGGATTTTTATTGTATTTTTGATTTTTCAGGGCTTTTTGTTTTATCAGCTGGCCCCCTGACGAGCCGAACCAAGTAACGCAGAAACAAAAGTTTCACCAAAAAAAGGCACAGGACAATACACTTCTTTACCTGGTTCATATTTGTAGCATTATTTAAAAGCCAACAATGTCTCAGAGTTTTCTTGGTTCACCTTTAACATTACATGCATTGGTATGTCTTTTTTTTCTGGTTGGTTGTTTGCATTACACTTCAAACAAGACTGAGACTTCATCATAGACTAGACGGCTTGTTGTAGACTTTCATCGTAAACTAAACAGTTCGTAGCAGACTTTCAAAGCATAGTAGAGTTTCACTGTAAACTAGACAGTGCGAAGTAGACTTTCATCGTAAACTAGACAGTTCATAGTAGTAGGCTTTCATCATAAACTAGACAGTGCATAGTTGACTTTCTAAGCATAGTAGATTTTCATCATAAACGACATTTCGTAGTAGTAGACTTTCATCGTCACCTAGATGGTGCATAATTGGCTTTCATAGTATAGTAGACTTTCACTGAAAACTGGACAGTGCGAAGTAGACTTTCATAGTATAGTAGACTTTCATCATAAACTAGACAGTGCATAGTTGACTTCCACTGTAGACTGTACAGTTCATATAGACTTCAGAATACTTTGTAACTTCATAAAACTTCATAATAGACTTCGTAGTAGACTTCAGATGTTGCATTAGACTTCATATGAATGTTCAAACTATAAGTACTTCAAAGGAGACTCAAGACTTCACATAATATCACAGACTGCAGAGCACTGAGGTGCTGACCTCTGAGCATCTGGACATCAACGCAAAACAAAGGTCATAGATCCTCTGAATGGCACTGGGCCAGAAGACCCCGCCCCTGGCAGCAAGGTTTTACATGAACTCCTCCTCCTTCATGATGCTAGAACAAACAGGAAAGCCATTTATCTATAGGAAATGCAGAGATTTTAAATAAAGTAGTAAAAAAAAACTATGCTTCACAAATACAAGAGAGCAAAATATATATATATAGACATTTAAAATATACAAGTAATCAAAGTAAAATCATATAAAAGGTATCCTGACAAATTGTAAGATTTATATATATACTAAAACAAATTGATTAATATCAATTATATACCCATTACCAAAAGATATGACTAAGTAATGTATTTGAATGGAATCGATGGATGTAACATTGTATGGTTTGTTTGGTTAGTTCACTAATGTCTTTAACAGCAAACCCAAAAAAATCTAAAATATCCGATATACTCACACAATAGTACAATGAGACCAGTCAAGGTTCTGCAGCGTCTCCCAAAGAGGAAACACCGTAGACCTGTCAAGATGATTCAGTTTCCAGGTTACAAATTGAAAAAAACAACATTGCAAACACTTAGAAACACTTTAGAACTCTATACAGTAACTAGCTGTCTTACCTTGTTGCTCTGTCAGCAGAAGGCTCTGGAAAGGACAGATCATTGTGTCTCTCTGTAATTTATACTGGTACTCTGTTCCCACCTTCAACTGATCTGTGAACAGCTGTTGCCCTTGTTTTCCTAAGTTTTGCTTTCTGACCTTCTATTTGCCCATTGCTCTGTCTCTCAACTCCAGACCTCGATTGGGACCCATCTGATCTCCCAGAACGATTTAAGTGTCTCCCTCGTTCAACAAACTAAGAAGTTGATGAGCTGAATCAGGTGTTTTAATTAGCGAGACATCTAAAACATTCTGGGAAGTCGGTCCCAAGGACTGGAAACATTGCTTGAAGGGTTTGCTTTCTTGGTAAATGACAGTATTTTTGTTTTTACACATCCAACATCTTTTAAGCATCTATTAAAACTCTTATCTTTGCTGAGACAACGTGTTTCTGACCAATAGCTTTCACTCTGTTCAGAACACTGAAATGTTTGAGAATACTGAAAACATGGGCTGGTAGAAATGTAGGTGGAGAAATATGATGCTTACCTTGTGGCTTTAGTGAATAATTTATAGAGCTTTGCACAGCTCTTCACGCTGTTTCTCCAAAAAATTCTCTCTTACATATTTTTTTGTAATTCTTTTTTTAACTTTTTGAATCATGTCCATGTTTTTGTGTGTGTATACCCTCGCATAACAAGTGCCACTAAAGTCACAAAGCAGAATAAAACCTGCTATGTTCTGCCCTTTGGAGCAGGATCGTCTCAACTCAATCTCCTCTGCACCCAAATCTAATCATGACTGATAAAAGACAAACACAGGCAACAGGGTGGCTCCTGTGGTATCTGTGATGTTTACCATTGTGGCTGTGAATGGTGACATAACTGTTCTGCTCTTAGTTTCGTTTCTTATTAAGTTTCTGATTGCATGCACCATACTTTCTTCGCTGTTTTTATGACTTGTACACTTTATGGATAGGGATGGGCAGAGTACATCCTATTATTTAAGCCCTTTACCAAATCTGCAAAATGTAAAATATTTAACCATGATACATCATTTAAAGGCACTGCACAGCTCACTTTCTCTGCTTCTCAAAAATTGACAATAGCTCATGCAATTACACATTGCAAGCAGTTTGAGTACAAACATTTATGCATGTATATATACAGTATATACACACTTTAAACAGAAACATTTATAGAGGTAATCAAATATAGCTCCTTTAGTTATTTATCTGTAGTAATTAAGGTGCTGTTCAGTTGACTGGAGTTTTTAATTCCAGGTGCCATCTGCTGGAACGATGCAGTAATGGAGCTTAGAACTTAGTACAACTGAGACATTTTCTGATTTGTCTGTCATTGAAAAATTATAAACATTCACTTTTGATTTGGGGAAAACACAAATCAATGACTATTTTTGCTCCCAAAAAGTGGGAAACATGAACAAAATCTGCATTTAAGGAGCAAAATAGATTTATCACATTCGACACAATGAGAAGTTCACGATTACGTTTTATTCTAAAACAATATGATACATATAATACACAAACATTTGTCATGATAATAGGGTAAAATAGATTGTATCTGTTACACATCAGTTTAGGAAAGCAAACCATTTCAACCAGACATGGAATT